>JAVJIF010008934.1:0-69734 GCA_038442645.1 Agave tequilana | reverse complement strand
CGACCGACACCGGTTTTGGAGATTTTGCAAAATAATTCTGAAAAATTTCAAAAAAATATGAAAAATATAAATATTAGAAAACAGTGTTTGGTACTAAAATCTATCAAATCAGACTACCAGAAAGGTCAAATCGGGTGGTATGCCGGCGGTATCGGGTTCCCGGTCCGGGTCAGGACTGACTCTAGGTCTGAGAACCAGATGCGATACACAATACCATAAGAAATCACAAAATACAAATACCAAAAGATAATTGAAACAAAACAATCAAAGAATTCGGGACACGCATTCGAGTACGTATCCTGGGAACCTGGGTGCTATACTCTGCAAACGCGATCCTCGTGTTAATTGATGAAACACGTGCTTGTTGACTCCTAAGTCTCAAGTCCTTCAGACGCGAGCATGGTGAGCTCCGTATTTTGAGGTTTGAAACACCGAGTTTTGTATAGAGAACTCGTTTGGAGTTCATGACTTAGAACATTTTAAGTCTGCGTGTGAGTGTAGCAAACTCCATGTCTTGAAGTCTTAGACACTCTTTTAAAATCTTAGACGCGAGTGTGGCGAACTCTGCATCTTGAAGTCTTAGACGCGGATCCATATTGTATGCATCTGAAGTAACTTTGATATATGCCTCGCGTCTCACCCATAAAACGTGAGTCTAATATCGGCCTGTATTCTGATCCATATTTTCTATCTCTATGTCTGCGAGATTCGCGTCTGGAGTTTATGACTTCAGATCCACGTTTGTATTTCTGGCTTCATGTTTTCTGTCTTTACCAAATTTTAAACCTGGGTTTTCTTCTTTGCAGGTCTTGGCCATATCGATGGTGCTTGTTCCAGTGTCTTTGTCGCGTCCATTGGAGGATATTTGGAACAGCCAGCTTGTTCGATTGGCGACCGCTTGAGAAGTCAGAACTTCTCTCTAAGGACGAGGAAGATCCGCGCAGTTCTCGATACACATCAAGACATTATTGGACATGATGCACTAGTAATATCTCGGATCCTCTCTGATCATGATGAGCATGGCGCATTTGAAGGTCACGGGAAAGAGGACGTCATAAGTAAGGTCTCGGATCCTCCCTTCACCAATCTTATTCAAAGAAGTGACAGCAACGAAAAATCCCTCATTAGATGACTTTCTAATGGCAAAGCTTCCTATTAAGCGAAGGATTATGACCTTGTGAAGACCCTCACACCAGTTGGTCGGGTGGAATCCGAATGCTCCCCTGCATTTCGGCCTCAAGAAATACCATTATTCTCAGGAGGAGAGGAAGTTGATCTATTGTTCCTTGCCATAGTCAAGAGGACAAGCTTTGTGTACCTTTAATGTTTCGAGGAGTGAGTGTAACTTTTCACTGAGCAGGAGGGACTTCTTTGTACTTCTTTGTTGTAACACTCAATCTTATTGTATAAAAGAGAATTTTATATCACTTTCATATTTTTGAATATCAATAAAAGTGACACTTTTTTCTACCTTCTTATTTATCTTCATTTTTCTTTTTACTTTGAAAATCAGAAAAGTGAAAGTGATTATCTTTGATTTGCTAGAGGTGTAATATTTAACTTAGCAACTCAAAGTAGAAAAATTTCATTTAAGGAATTAATAAAGATTACTGTCAGAGGTGTGATGTTAACTTGACAGGAGTGGAATAGGTTTTTTGGACTTGCCGTTCTATGGATGAGGATGAAAAGTGAAGTTTTCAATCCGCTGAAGATTGTGATTGAGTCTTCATCAGATGTTTAGTATTAACGTAATTAAGACCCAACTGGGGATTGATGAGTACACTGTTACAGGTGTGATATTAACCTGACAGTGATTTTAAGTGGACCTGTCATTCTATTGATGAGAATAACAAGTAAAACTAGACCGTCGGGGATCTATGTTTTTCTTTACCATCAGAGGTGTGATATTTAACTTAACGAACTGGATTGAATCTTGTCAGAGGTGTGATATTAACTTGACAAGGATGTGAGCTAGAGATGTGATGTTAACTTAGCTCTACAGGAATTTTAGTTTCATTTAGGAAAAACTGAAAATACCACCGTCATAGGTGTAATGCTGAACTTAACAGTGGGGTAATGCTAGAGGTGTAATTTTGAACTTAGCATTAGTCATCTCGACTTCGATACGGAAGTTCGAGAGAATGTCATTTGTCGTAGGTGTATTGTTGAACTTAACAATGAACTGAATGCTAGAGGTGTGATATTAACTTAGCATCGCTCGTCTCAGCTTCAACATGGAAACCTGAGGAAAGTGACTGTCAGAGGTTTACTGTTGAACTTGGGAGCAACTTGATCACTATTAGATGTGTGATATTAAACTTAATAGTAATTTGCTAGAGGTGTAGCGTTAACATGACAACAAGAGTTGCTTTGCGATATGAGCAATTTTGAGGATCTGCTATTCTTTTGAGGAGAATTGATAAGTGAAGTTTGGAATGTCAGAGGTGCAGTGTTAACTTGACAATTTTGAAGACTTGTGACTCCATGTAACGGAGTTGACAAGTGGAAGTTCATACTCACTGGGGAGTATTAGAACTTTTCACTGTTAGAGGTGTAGTGTTAACATAAACAGTGATTGAGCTTGTGGATCTCCCACTCTATGAGAGAGAATTGATTGGGGATTTTGGTGAAAAATAAAATAAATTGTTAAAGGTGTAATATTAACGTGACAAACATTGATTTTCTAGGGACATGAGAGGTTTGCCGTTAGAGGTGTAATGTTGACATAATAGCGGAGGGATTTTGAGTGGGTATTTAGTGAAATTTTGTCGTCAGAGATTTGATGTTAACTTGACTGACTCCACTGGAAATCAAGAAAAATGGCTTGTCAGAGGTTTACAGTTAATGTGACAAGTCTGTGCTCATTTCACCAGAGAAAATGTGTACAATTATTTTTTTGCTGTCCAACCATTCAATGGGAAGGAATTGGTAAGAGATTTTGGAGGAGGGGACGGGACCAAGTCCCTTAAGATTTTAGTAAACTCTCAGCTATCAACAGATTTGGTATGCTTTTATCAACTCCCGTTTATGTTGGGCTAACCATGCTATTCTCTTAGCATGATGAGTTGTCGAGAACTTATGTTGGACTTAAAAGCTAACATTTTTCTCTATCCTTAGCCTTCAGATGTGTCAGATGTTCATAAATAAACTAGGAAAGAGTAACAAGGCTAAATTTGATATTTTGCCTTTGTCCAATCTTCAATGTTTGCATCATGTATCATGATGTCGACAATACTCGGTCGGTTTGGTGTCGATCGTCCGTGATGTGATCTATTAAAGGAAGAACCTCTTCTTGGTGCTCTTTCAAACATTATAGATTCAAAGTTTTGATCAGAGATGTAGTGTTAACTTATCGTCAAAAGAGTAACAAGGCTAAAATCGAAGTGTCACACTTTATTTTTTCTTCGATGTTTACATCATGCATCATTATGTAACCAGTGTTCGGTCAGCTCGGCAAGGATCGACCGTAATATGATCCATTAAAGAAAGAAAGAAGCTTTTCTTTGGAGCTCTTCCAAACACTTGGATCTGAAAGTTTTGATCAGAGGTGTAATGTTAACCTGATCATAAGAATAATCCTCTTAAGGATAGTACTTCTTTAAGAATTAGCTGTTGATCGGCATCATGAGCGTATCGCCGTCTGGAGTTATGAGGCGGTATGCTCCATTTGAGTAGACAGACTTTACTATAAAAGGTCCATCCCATTTGGGCTAAAATTTTACTTTGGTCTTATGCATCATCACCATGGGTATTCTAACGACTAAGACATGGTCACCTTTCTTGAAAGCCCACTCCTTGACTTTCTTGTTGAAGGCTCTGATAATTCGTGCTTGATAAAGTTCGATTTGCTATTGAGCTTGAAGGCGTTTATCGTTCAAAGCTTCCAGCTCTTAGAGTCGCAATTGATGCTTCTCCTCATTTGTCATCTCCATTGTCAAGGCAACACGTAGAGGTAAGATCTGATTTGTAGTGGAGGCATGGCCTCACACCCGTATACCAAAGAAAATAGTGTAACTTTCATCGGGGTTCTCACTGTCGTGCGATAAGCCCATAAGCATTCACCTAACTTATCATCCCAGTCACGTTGGCTCTTCGAGATGAATTTCTTGAGAAGTTTTTCAATAGTCTTGTTGAAAGTTTCTTCAAGACCGTTAGCAGCGGGGTAGTACGCCGTTGAAGACACACTCTGAATCCTAAACTTGTTGCAAAATCTCTGAAAGGCTTGGCTGACGAACTGAGGCTCATTACCATGGACAATCTGTCGTGGCACACCAAAGCGGTAAGCTACATGATGTTTAATGAACTTGATCACATCAGATGTCTTTACCTCCTTCAAGGGAATAGCTTCAGCCCTTGGAGAAATAATCAGTTATGACTAAGATAAACCGATGTCTATTTGATGAAGGTGGGCTATAGGACCAACCACGTCCATTCCCCACATCTCAAATGGCCAGGAAGAAGTTGTAGGATGAAGATGCCCTGGTGCCTGGTGAATGAAGTTACCATAAATCTGACAGGAGTGGCATCGCTTAGCATAAGTGATGGGGTCAGGGACCATCTTTGGCTAATAATATCCAAGTCTTCAGAGTCGACCTCCAAGTTTTGGACTAGTTTGGTGAGCTCCACACATACCGTCATGAGCTTCTTTGAGTGTCTCATGTGCTTCTTCCTGTGATAGGCAGCGGAGGAGGATTCCATCATGCGATCGGTGATACAGTATTCGTGTGATCCCATTGTAATAGAATCGAGGGGCCTTCCTTTTAATGGTAGCCATCTCTTTAGGGTCATCAAGTAAAATGACATACAATGCATTGTCGATATAAGAGAATCGCCAATCCCTGAGCTCCGGACCTGCTGAAGTCTCTAGAGCTTCCTTGACTTGAAGGTCTCCTGCTGGCTTTTGGTTGTCTTCAAGGGCGACTTTCGAACAATATAAGTCATGGTTGTAGATGAGTACTTTCTCTGCCGCTCCAGCTGGAAGAGCCAAGGACATAGCAAGAGATGCCAATGCATCTGCTTGCGCATTTTGCTGGCGATATACGTGGTCGATGTAGAAGTTTTTGAACCTCTTTGCCAGGCAGATAGTTTCATTATGATAAGGTAAGTCTTCATGTTTGACTTAGTACTCTCCGCGAACCTAGTTAACGATGGGCTTTAAATCACCATATGCTTTGAGATTTTTAATCCCAATCTCATAGGCGGTTTGCATCCCGATCAAGAGAGCATTTTATTCCACTACATTTTGGAACAGGGTTCAGTTAATGAGAATGCATGAGGGATTACATAGTTCTGTGGGAAGACAAGTACTATCCCCACTCTTACTACGATATTTCCTCGAGGATCCGTTCTTGATGCGCCGTCTAATAAGAGTTGCCACACCTGTCCTTCGAAAGGTGTCTGGGTCTATCAAACTTTAACGACCTCATCTGGGAGATCTTCATAAATCTTGATCATTCTTGGATCTGGATGCTCGGCTAAGAAGTTTGCCACTGCTTGTCCCTTCACAGTTTTTTGTTGCAGGAATTGTGTCTTATATTTGGATAGTAACATGGCCCATTTTGCCAATCAGCCATTCAGTGATGATGGCCTCATCATAAGCAATCTTAAAGTATTAACTTTTGATATGACGTGTATGATTTGGCCCACCAAGTAGTGTCGCATCTTTTAACCGATGAATAATAATGCCAAGCATTTTTTTCGATCAGATTGCTCCGATCATAATTCTACTCAGGTAGTAGATTGCCTGCTCATATCCCTGATTATTATTCTGAGCTAGTAAAGCTCCTAGAGAATGATCCATAGCTTGAACGTATATTAGGAAAGGCTTTCCTGATACCAGAGCTGTAAGGATAGGTGGATGCGTGAGGTACTGCTTTATTTTCTCGAACGCTTATTGGCAAGCAACATCCCAAATGAATGAAACACCCTTCTTCATTAATTTAGTTAAGGGTTGGCATCGTCCTGAGAGATTTGAGATAAATCTCCGGATATAGGCCAGCCACCCCTGTAATCCCCTCAGCTCTCTAAGATTTTTTGGAGGTTGCATCTCCTGAATGGCGCAGACTTTCTCTGGTCGAGGTGGATTCCTCTGGATGTCGCGACAAACCCTAGAAATTTACTGATGGCTACCCCCAAGAAGGATTTGGTGGGATTCATCTTCAATTGATGTGGCCGCATGATATCGAATACAATCTTCAGATCTGCTATATGATCACCTTTGGCACGGCTTTTCACTGAAATATCGTCTACGTAGCATTCCACTGTTTTGCATATATGCTTATGAAAAATTGCATTCATAGTTCTCTGGTATATCGCCCCTGCATTCTTCAATCTGAAGGGCATGACAGTATAGCAATACACCCCCAATAGTGTTATAAAAGATGTATGCTTCTCGTCGTCAGGGTACATTTTAATCTAATTGTACCCAGAGAATCCGTCCATGAAAGACATGCATTCAAACCCATATGTGTTATCCATCATGACATCTGTGATCAGAAGGGGGAACTCGTCTTTAGGACACGCCTCATTTAGATTACGGAAATCAATGCGGACCCAACTTCCCATTCTTCTTGGTAATAGGAAGATATTGGCTACCCAATTGAGTGTTGTTCCTCTCTGATAAAATCATAATTAATCAGCTTCTTGACTTCTGACTGGATCGCTTCCATTATCTCTGGGTGGAACCGTCATTGTTGTTGCTTGACGGGCTTCGTATCCGGATTGATGTTTAGGCAATGCATAGCCATTTGAGGATCAAGCCCAGGCATATCCTCGTAATTTTAAGAGAAAACATCTGCATACTCTCGCACAAGAGATATTAGATCTTCCTTCTTGAAAGGTGATAAGCTTTCGCTTATCAAGATGAGCTTGGGATTAACCGCATTTCCCAGATTAATCTGGGTTACCTTATCATCTGTGGGTGATTCCTGTTGTTCAAAGTAAATATCCCAGAGAGTATTTAGATGTTTGATCCAAGGATCTGTATCTGCCAGATTATTTCTCCATCTCCATCTTCCGGGTGGCTTGTTGAAACCATATTTACTGAAAGGCCTTTGAAGATGTTGCTGACACTGACATCTGAATCCCATGATGACGTGCCTGACGAGTGATATAGTGTAATGATCCTTCAGACTTAGAGGCTGACGGGATCAAAGTTGATACATAACCCAACCCCCTGCGAGTTCGATGATAATAATCGGGGGCTTTCCCTTTTGGAATGAAGGATCGAAGCAGTGTTCTCCATCCTTTGCCGTAGTTCAAGCTAGAACCACTTGTTAGGACATACCCCATGCACTCTATCATTCTGAGTACATTTGACTTGTAATGAAAGAACTGGGAAAGTTAAGTCTCGCTTTCTGAGTCTTCGAAAGTCATGGTTTAGGCTCGACTCATCCAAAAAGGATCAGTTTTTGGCCTTTGTGTCTTGCTGGGACCTCAAAGAAAGATCCTTGTGCATCACTGACGCTTTGATATACCATGAAAGATGATCTCACCGGTACATGCAATGATGTCAGGGCATCTATTGCCGACCAGGGGTCATCATCTACATCGGTACTAGTATCTGATGGCATGAAATCAGAAGCAAATACAGAAAAATAAGCCAAATTTAACTCTTTATTAATATACTACTCGCCTACATCATTGGCGACGTTATTGACATCGAGCTTATTAATGCTCGTTACAAGTGGGTTCAGCTCCCAAAGACATTCTTCTTCTACCTCTGGCTCGACATTAGCTTCATTATCAAAGTCCAGTTCCTCTGGCTGGGGATTCTCGTCTATCTCTAGAGAATTCTGGTGCAGGAGAGAGTCTGTAAAGTAATTCTCTACTCCTTTGAACGGATGCCTTTCAGTGATCAACGTTTGAACTTTTCCATCGCCATCAATATATTTCATGATTTGATGGAGAGTAGAGGGGACGATAGAGTTGTGATGATTCCATGGTCGTCCCAGTAGCAAATTATATGAAGTTTCAGTGTCGATAACGTAGCATGTCACCTCGGATCTTAGGTCCTCAATTTGACATTTGAGTTTAATCTTTCCATTGGGCACGTATCATTGGAGTGGAAGCCGTAAATGGTAGTTTGAGTAGCGCTCAATCGGTGAGTGGGGATTCACAAGTGTTGCATGACCCGGTAGGGCATGATGCTCAACACGGATCCAGGATCCACTTGAATGTGACTTACTTCAGATGATCCAATATACCCTGTGAAGTACAGGGGCCTATCATGTTTCTCTTTAACGTGCAAGTTGTCTGGAGTGAAGGTTATGTCAGGGGCATATTGAGAGGCGTGGAGACAGTCTTCTTCATCTTCCTCTTGTGGTTCAGCTAGAATCCAGGCCATGAAGACCTTGGTATTAGCTAAAGCTTCTCTCAGAGCTTTCCTTGTTGACTTTGACAGTCTCAAGAGCTCGTAAAGAGTGATCCTGGTTGGGATATTGGCCAGTTGAGCTAAGATAACAAAGCGAAAAGGTGCTAAAGATCCTTTCGCTTTATCCTTCGAGAGGGCCTTGAAATACCGAAGCTCATTTTGCTTCTCCACGGGTTGCTTCCTTGGCTCAGGAGTAGGGTTTAGGTGGATTTGCCACCAATTCGTTGTATTTCTTCAAGTACGACTGACCCGAGCGGGTCTCTGCTACGAGCAGCGCATTCGGTTATGTAGCAAGGATGATTGTCTCCTCTTCTGAATCAGTTAGTGAGGGAACACCAATTTCTGCTTCTCGGGAGGAAGCACACCACGTTGCAAGGTGAAGCTTTTGCTTTGCTCCTGGACTTCCTGTTGGTAACAGTAGCCCACCGCTGGCTTTCCACTAGGTCGGGATGAAATCACATGATCTCTTCTCAAGGAGTAAGAACAGGTACGAGACTTGATCTGTATTGACCACCCATAGTTTCCCTTTTGGGATGGGAACTACTCCGGCCGGCGTTGGAGGTTATTCCCCGAACTGAAGAAATAACCTCATGTTAGCTGTCACTTTCTTCTGCTCTGGGTGGAGCTTGAGCACCTTTGCATCAATCAAAGCTTGGAGGATGTCTTTGAAGATGTAACAGCTCTTGATAGGGTGCCCCAACATCCTGTAGTACAAGCAGTAATTAGGGTTGTCGGACTTGCCAATCTCCTCAGGACGTCTAGCTTCTGGAAGTATTAGTCTGTTGCTCTTGTTGAGTAATTTGAACAACGAATCAACATGGTCATCCTTGAAGGAGAATTGCTTGTTGGCGCGAGGCTAATTTGAAGAGTTACCCCCTCTAGCCGATTGGGGTTTAGAGGGAGACTTTGTCTTCATCGCCAGTGTGACCATTCTTTTAGCTTGGAAAGATGCTTCTGGCGCGCGCCTTGTCAACTTTTTGGGTCTAGGCTTATTTTCTTCTGCCTTAACCCGGACGATAATCTTCTCTGCCTGTTCGCCTTACTGGACTGATTGTTTTCACGTACGACTTTCAACTACTCCTATCTGAGCTAGGAGTCAGGTTTGCAAATTGTGACGGCATGTTTCCACCAGGGTGGTCTGGGTCATACCGCTAGGAGATCGGTGTGTCATATTTAAAATCTCTTCACAAATGCTTTAACTGACTCTCCTTTTCATTCTCTCATCGCCAAGAGAGTTGGCATGGTAATCTCCGAGTCATCTTCAAAGAAGTGTATAAGGAAAAGCTTCTCCAGATCACCCCAGTTCTTGTTGGAGCCTTCTGGGAGCTTCATGAACCATTCAAAAGCGATACCCTTCAGGGTGCCGATAAACAAATGTGCCAAGATGGCATCATTTGATACTATATTCTCTGTCTGAGACATAAAGTAGTATATATGCTAGTTCGGTGGCCCCTTACCATCGAAGGCATGTAGGGTCAGAGCTTGAACTTAGGAGGGTACGGGACAAGATCCCACTCAGCCGGGTGCGGCCGAACTACTCCTACTTCTTGGAGGCTTTTTTGATTGGTGTGAGCTTCAAGACGCTATTCTAGTTTACTCATTCTTTTGGAATGAGTGCTCGTATTTTCTGAATTGTATTCCTCTTCAGATGAAGGTTTGGACAACTCAGAGTTGGATTGCTCCTTCTCCTCAGCATGTACAGAAGACGAGCTTTCTCCTTTCTTCAATTTACCTTTGGACTTCCTGGAAGGAGTCTTGGCCTTAGGCTTCTTCTTTTGGCCCTCAAGCAATTGTGAAAGCATCTGCTTGAGGCTATCGATAGATTCCTGTTGAGACGAACCATATCGAGTTGCTCCCTCTGGGCCTGGGCTTGCTGCTCAAAGCGCCTGGCCAGTTCTTAAGGAGTGCTTGCCATGTACGTGAAGGATTCTTTTTCTATAGAAGAGTTCGAGGCCTGTGATTCTGCAATGACAGAATGTGACTCGCTTACTTTGATGTCCCAGGCTAGGGCACTATAGTCCATTGGGGTTATCATGTCAGTTCGAGTGCGGATATGTCAGTACACTCCTTCCGGTTCATTATCAGACTCGTCAGAGTTGACTATTTGTTGTTTCTCCTTACTTCTGCTTGTTGTAGTGCTTAGACCCACCATATTTGTAGTAACTTTAGAGTACTCTGCGTTAGAGAAAGTTCTCTTTGTGCGGGAACGACACCTTTTGGCCGAGACTGACGTAGTTGATAATCGTTTGAACACCGACTGTTGGCTCACATGCGATTTGCAGTGGCATTCAGAGAGCACTGTTGTGATGAGCCGTTCACAGCAATATGGTGGAGTGATTTGATGAGCACTCATCTTCTTTGTCAAATAATCCCTTAGATCCGTTCGAAGAGATTAGCCTCGAGTCTCTGAAGATGAGGACTTTTTAGCTTCCTTCTGACCCTAGCCATTGGAGAGTGAATGTTAACCTTGCGTTACAACTCCGAGACGCACGTCTTAGGGGTTCAGAGACACGGAGCTCATGTTCTGTAGAACAGACGCAGCTCTCGCGTTTTGGTTTTGAGATACAGATCTCGTGCCTCTGCTGAGAAGAGATGCGGACCCACGTTGCAAATTGTCACGTTTGTCTGACGACACCTGAGAAACACGAACTTTATAAGTCCCGCGTTCTTTGTAGAGACGCGGGTCTCGTGTCTCTAAGAAGAGACGCAGACCTCGCGTTGCTGAACCTCGCGTCTATGAGGTGAGTCTCAAAAACGTAAGCCTCTTAAGCTCCGCGTTTGGTATCCAGACGCAGACTTCGCTCGCTGATGTGATTCAGAAGAGACGCAGGCATGAGCCTCACGTCTAGTATCTAATTAACAGATAATTTTTTCAGTTTCTTGCATCTGTTGTCGAAGTGTGCGTCGCCTTTGTCGACGTTTAGCATTCCGGTTGCGCTTCACGGGTTGTTGGGAACCCCCAGTAATCCGAAATTGAGGAAGAGAAGGGGTGTGGCAAGATCGGCCTTCAACGACGTTGGCCTCGCGGGTCTCGTGGAGACGTTGACGCGGGCCACATGCGTTACGCAGCCAAAAATAGCCTTATTTGCACAAACCATCTTTGTGGAAGTCTCCGAAGAGAATTGAGAGCGGATCTCTGAGGAGACCCTGCGGTACTATCGTGCTGCCCCAGGGCTCTTAGAGCCAAAAGAGAGGAACTCTTCATATTTTGCCTAGTCGAATTGCATGACAAGTGACTCGACTGTTTTTCCCATGAAGGTGACATCACCTTGCGCCATAACTTGCTCATCAGTAGAGAAAGTAGTCCCCAGCGGAGTCGCCATCTCTTGTATGCATCAGAATATTGAAAATATGAATTGTAAAATTTTCTTGAATCAATGAAAGATTACAACAATTTCAAAGAAATTTCAATTACAAGAGAGAGAAGATATTCAAGCTCAAATCTTCACTTTGTTAATGCTAGGTTCTTTGTGTAGCGGTGAAAAGTGAATCTTGTTTTTCGTTGACCGGGTGAACATCAAAACTCTCCAGGAAATCTTCTCCTTGGATCACAGATAGTGTAGCACAGCTCCCATCCAGTGAAATCTCAAAGAAACTTGGGTAAAAACTTGAACTCAGCAAGTTGGTTAGAAGAATTGAACTCTTTCTCTGTCTTCCTTAGCTGAAAAATTCCCGACTGGAAAATTCCAACCTCCCAAAATTGCTTCCCCCTTGAATAGCAAGCTGAGCTATTTATAGAAGTTTCAGGGATAAAATTGTCCCCTAAAAAACCTCCATAATGGGGGTTAACTCCTCTCATTACGTGGGCAGTAACTGACCCAATAATGAGGACAGTTATAACTGAGACGCGGATCTCTTCTGCAGTTGAAACGCGAGCTTCGAGTTCTGCGTTTAGCCATGGCAATGCTGTTGGATGCGGGCCTCGAGCCTTGCTGAGATGCAGGCTTCGAGCTCTGCTGGACGCGGGCTTCGAGCCCTACGTCTTGACTTTGCAAAGACGCTGAGACGCAGGTTTTGAGCCCTGGTCTTGGCTTTGCAATGGTTTTGAAATGCGGGTTTCAAGGTCTTGCATCTTAACATTGCGATGATGCCGAAACGTAGGTTTTAAGCCTTGCATCTTAATATTGCGCCAATGATCTTTATCAGCCTTGCGTCTAAAGTATGGACCCTGCTATCTGATGACTTGCCTTCAGTGATTTTTAGACAGTCTTCAGGTGGCCCCTTGTATAGTTTGGTTGATAGTCAGAAAAGAAACAAGCTGGCGTTCAAGTCTAAGAAGTGTATCTTCATCGAGTTCACCAAAGGAGTCAAGAGTTTCAAACTTTGGGATCCCGAGACAATGAGCGCCTTTACTAGCAGAGTTATGGTCTTTGATGAAGAATCAATTTTTCAACAAAAGTCAAAGATGGAGGATAAAGCGCAAAGTGGAGCTTTAGACAGTTTGGCAGAAACTCAGGAAAAGAGAGTTGAGTTCTCAGAGAACCTTAAAAGGCTTGACGGGTCAGAAGAGGACTCCTCAAATTCAGATGGAGACAAACAAGAGGCTACTCAAGAGCAACCTAGACTATTGAGGTGGTCAGTCAGAATTACAGTGCCTCCAGTAAGGTATGGCTGGAAAGATGATCATGTCTCTATCACATTAGTAATAAAAACTAGAAATCCCATTAGTTACAGGAAAACGATCGAGGCAGATGACCAAGACAAGTGGATTACAGCTATGGAGCAGGAGATAGAGTCTTTGGATAGAAATTAGACAAGAAAATTAGTAGATCTTTCAAAGGACTCCAAGGCAATAGGTTGCAGATGGGTTTTTCACGAGAAGGACAATGAGTAATAAAAAGTAAGGTTAGCTGCTAAGGGATATGCTCAGAAGGAAAGCATTGACTACAATGAGATCTTCTCTCTTTTAGTCAAGCATATGTCTATTCGGATGTTATTGGCAATAGTAAATCAATTTGATCTTGAGTTTTAGCACATAGATGTCAAAACAACATTTCTACGAGGTAAGCTAGAGGAGGAGATATACATGAAACAATATAAATGTTATATTTAGGAAGGTCAAAAAAACAAGATGTGTCTTCTAACTAAGTCCTCTATGGACTTAAGCAGTCTATAAGGCAGTGGTACAAGTGATTTGACTTTTTTATAATCAAGGCCAGATATAACCAATGTGAGTATGATAGTTGTGTCTATTTCAAAAAGAAAATGATCCGACATGTTTGCTATTATATGTGAATGACATGCTGATTGCTGTAAAAAAAAGCATATATTCAGAAGCCTAAAGCTCAGCTAAAGAAAGAATTTGACATAAAGAATTTGGGAGAAGTCAAGAAGATCTTAGGTATGGAGATTACTCAAAACAGAGGCTCAGACAGACTTTGGCTATCCTAAGAGAACTATATTCTCAAGGTGTTGAAAAGATTCAACGTGGAGAAGCAAGATCAGTCACCACTTTTTTGGCAGATCACTTCAAATTATCCTCCAAGTAGTGTCCACAATCACCAAAAAAGGAGGAGATGTCTGGAACACCATATTCTAGTGAGGTGGGATCTCTCATGTATGTTATGGTCTGTATTAGGCCTGAATAGCCTAAGCAGTTAGTACAGTAAGTCGGTTCATGTTAAGTCCAGGAAAATAATATTGGGGAGCACTAAAGTGTGTGCTACAATATCTGTGAGGGACTACGAGACTAGGCTTGTTATTTCAGTGATTAAAAATGGCGAAGCATAGAGACTTGTAAGGCTATGTTGATGCAGATTATGCAGGGGATCTTAATTAGCCATGTGTTCACGGTAACTAAGTGCGTCATTAGTTGGAAGGCAGGGTTGCAAGATATAGTTGCCTTTCAACGAAAGAGGCAGAATACATTGCTGCAGTTGAGGCATCAAAAGAAGCTCTATGGTTGAGAAAATTGATCGTGACTTTAGGTATAATACAGGATTCAGTTCAAGTTCATTGCGACAGTCAGAATGCTATTTGTCTTGCTAAGGGTTACAGGTATCACAAGAGGACAAATCACATTGATGTGAGGGATCATAAAATACGCCAGTGGGTCATGGATGTCAAGTTGATCGACTTAATGAAAATCAGCATGAAGAAGAATCCAGCAGACATGATGACGAAGATCATCCCAGTGGAGAAGTTCAAAACATCTCTGAACTTCATCAAGGTTCTCCAAATGTAAGATGGAGAACGGACTCTTGGGAGGGAGCCATGTGAAGTTATAAAAGGGGAGAGAAAGCACGGTGAATGAAGCGAAGGCCAAATTTCTATGAAGGGAGTCAATGAACATGAGTCAAGGTGGAGGTTGTTGTATTTTGAGTGCCTCATATTCATTGGAGAAGAATATAGATTCAGATAAAGATGTTACAAGCTTTAAAGATCAGGCACGAACATGTACCGGACTTGTGTGTATTATAAGTCGACTAATAAGTCTATTAGTCGACTTATGATTTAGCCTAGTCACTTATACTTTGGTATAGTCGATTAGTAGTTGCCAACAGAGAGTTGTTCTCGTCAGAGTCGTCGACTAATAATTAGGTATAGTCGACTAGTACCTCTTATTAGTCAACTTATACTAGGGCCTAGCCGACTAATGTTGGGTTCTGACAGTTTTCTTTTCTGATTTGGTTTTCAATTTGGATTGGATTCGGGTTTTCTTTTTCTCTGAAGTGGTGCTGATTAGATTATTGAAGTTTGGGTTAGATTAGGATCATTCTAAGTGCCTATAAAAATCTCTTGGGGTGACCTTTGAAGGCTATTTAAGAATTCAAAAGAAATTCATATTTCCACAATTGAGAGTTGTGAGAGAGATCTTCTTGTAACTCTTGTATTTTTTTCTCTATTTTCAATAAAGTTTCTCCCCTCCTTTCTATGGACGTAGGCACTCTTGTCGAACCATGTTAAATCTGTTGTTCTTTAGTTGTGTGGTGATTACTCTCAATTGCTTCTAGTGGTAGATTTTCTATGTTTTTGCCTTCGAGTCTTCAACTCAGTATTTCTCGGTTGTTGTATCGGCATTGATCAATAACACTAATAATATACCTCAACAAACCAATTTATAAAATTGATATAGGGCTTTGTTGGATAAATACATTGACTAGACAAAAAATCTTTAACCTAAAAGTCCACTTGTTCTTCAAATTAAAGCTCCACAACAATGAGCTACCAGGCAACATACTGATGAGGACATCCAAGCGGTATTCGAGATAAAAAAATCAACATGCACAAGGACGTGTCAAGTTATAGTTATTTGGAGTCTACTTTTTAGTTTTATTGAGTCGAGTGTTGTTCTTTTATTTAGTAGTTGTTTTATCATCTTTAGTCCCACATCGGTTGTGTGGAAAGAGTCATAAGTCCTGTAAGCTTATAAAGGTAGTAGTCAATAAGAGTTGTAGCAATGAAGATTTATTAGTGAAATTTGCGATTAGTTTTTGAAATAAAAATTATCTTTTGTGAATCTGGGCGTGAAATCTAATTCAAGTAAGATTTGATGTGAAATCAAAATCTTAGTTATCCTGTTTATTCTTTATCCCAAATTTCAAATCCCCACCACCTACAAATCTCCACCATTAATTTTAGTTACAAACAAATAAAAAAAGAAAAAAATTACAAATCCTAGCTGCATCCCATCCGATTCCCCTCCTGCAGTTCTACTCCTCCTCAAGACCCAAGTCTTCACCTTTTTCCTCTCCTTTTTCTTTGTTCTTTGTTCTCCTTGGCCGCCGCCACACCCACAAGAATCGATCTAATGGTAGTCTTCCCCAATACAATGTCACCCTCTTCACCAACGTCCCCACCACCTCTCCTTTCCTTGCGCCACCACCAGCAGACCTTCATCCTCTTCTCTCATTATCCCACAACCCTAACCTCATCTTCTGACTTCCGCAAGACCCTCCTCTACACAACAATTATCCCTGGTATCATCAACAAACAGCATCACCATCTTTTCCATTATTCCAGCCGTGACCAAGCATCCACGGCCAAGATCTGTCCCGCATCCAGGTCTACCTACACATGCCCAGGCTTCAACTTGCACACCACTAGTGAACCCATCTGCATATGACCAGGCTGCCTTCACAACCTGCGACACAACAACAGTACATCATCACTTGGATAAGACAATGGAACAACAACAGTAGCAAGCGTACCTGAGAACATTAACTTCTCAGTTGGTAATTTTTTAATTTCTGCAATCAGAGTATTAGTTAGATTATCATGCATTTTGATCTCTGAACTTTTATTATGCTTTCTGGTTGTCCACCATCAATGTGAGTGTGTGATTCTGATGAATGCCTTTGGTTTACTATTTTTGATATTGCAAGTAATATTGTTTTTGGGTTTGTCAACATTTGAAACATCTAAACTACAATTGTAAATGATTGTAAAATCAATCTTATGACACTGCTAGTTTTAACTAATTTCCAACCAAAGATCAGAAATTTTGGTGAAACATTGCGATTTCAAGTTTGTCACTGATTAGCCACACTATGGGGCTCTCGTTTAACATCAATTTGGTATCAGAGCATATTTTAGGTAGAAACTTGCATTAGGTATAAAAAAATTAAATTTTTGTTTTAGGCATTTGTTAGAAAATTTTATTTTTATTTTACATATAAAAAATAAAAAAATTGCATCTAGTAACTTAAGATCTCACCCCTATGAATTCCCAGCTTACAGTGATGATTGCCAACATAACGGCTAAACTTACGGTCATGACCTAAATACTATAGTCCTCCAATCAAATCCTGGATAGGATAATCACTAAAGTCGAGAAAAAGTCTAATAATCCCATTTCTCCCATGAATCTATACATCTCAGATGAACTAATTCAAATTGCCAACCCAAATCCGGTGATTAGACTCGACCCTAGAAGAATCAAGTCTAAAAATCCTATTCTTCCAGTGTCATGCCCGTGATAAAGGAGTTTAGTGACAAAGACTTTTTCAAGCTTAGTCCCACGATTAAATGTTACAACTGTCAAGGATATGGGCATGTTGCTACTAATTGTCCAAACCCTAAGATTGCCATCAATGATAGAGTTTCCATTAAAGCCTCTAAGCCTGTTAGCACTATCTCCCTGAAAGTCACTATTGTGATTAAGGAGTTTAACCTTGTTCCCCCAGCTGCCACAGGGCTATTGTCTTTTTTGTTACTGCCACAATTGCCATCCGCCTTTTTCTTCCCTGGCCCTACTACCGACACCACCTTCTCCGCCTCTTTTACTACCAATCCTTACTGTAGTTACTTGTCTTCCTCCTCCTCTATTATTAACACCATCCCCTTTCCCTTTGTGGCATGTGTTAGATCCAAAATCAAAACTCTCCACTATCATCCAACACTCTTTTGATTCAATCACAAGAGCTAGTCTCCCCAGCTTGTCACACTATAGGACAGATCCTATCAATCATACTGAACTTGAACAGCAAGCTGATGAGTCACCACTAGAAATCAAGTAACAGTGTCTTATCCCAATAGACATGCACATTTATGAGGACAAGTTCTAGTGCGAAGTTGTGACTAGGAACATGGATCAAATCAAGGATGTTATCATCTATGGTCGATCCATACCTGAGAATTTGAAGGATGCCATTATGGGAGAATCTGACAGTGACCGCTTATCAGATTATTCTCCATTGAGGTACACAAAGGGGTGTTGTCACTCAGACTCTACCTATTAGGGTATATCCTATCCTCATTGTTAAAATAACTGGTAAGCTGTCACACATATTTTGAATGATTTCCCTAATCATTCTTTTGATAGAGGTCGTGAGTATTATTGACCCACTGAACCAAGTGTCTAAAGTTTTCTTCTGTCTAGTAAGCAGTCAAGTGACCCTTTTAGTACATGTTAGGCACTAAGCAAAACTCTCTCTGCTACTGTTCATTATAGAGTATTCAGAGTTTGTATATATGAGTTTACATCATATGTTTCACACATGTGCATGCATCATATTTTTCACATGTGCGCTATCTACATATGAAAATCAGTGATACATTTGAATAAAGTAACACTAACTATAATTTACGAGTTTCATCAGAAATTTATTTAAATCTTTTAGTGTTGACAACATATGATGGTTCAAATTAGTCCGAAATGATTTTCCCGGTAACTGTTAATGATTTGCATGCTGTAGTGTTGGATTTTTAAAATTTTTTAGAAATCAAATTACAATTCATATAATATATTGATTGGTCTCTATATTTGCTTATTTCATAACACATTTTCACACTTATTCTATATAAAGTTCTACTAAATAATTGGATTCTTGTGTGTTCCTAGGTCCATGGTGTGGAATGAAGAAGAAGATCAAAAATCTCATTTATTTGATGATTTTTAGATCGTAATATAGCCTTTGACTTTGGAAATTGAATCTGTTGCTTCAGGAAGAAGAAAACAAGGAACTAGCAGGTTGTATAAGTCCCATACTCCAGTACCAGATCCACGCCCTGGCGCTGCCCTTCTGGCCGCAGCATGACCGCGTTTTCACGGCCATGCTGTGAAGTCGTATGTCAAGCTTCAACGCACAACTCATTATAGCGTCCCTGGTGCCCTCTTTTGCCTATAAATACCCAGTGTTGAGCAGATTTTCAGGGAGGAGAGTTTTTAAGGTAGTTTCTTCTCCTTAGGGTAGTTTAAGTTAGTTGTTCTTCTTCTTCCTCTTTTGTGTTTTCATTTCTTGTAGATCATGTAATAGGAAAGAAGGTAGTACATAGGATGAAAGTAAGAGTGCTTGTAATGGAGGGTGACACTCTATGAAAGGTTCACTCTTTATCTCTACTTGTTTTCTTCTCTCTAACTTCTTTCACATGTTTAGCTAATTTTCTTCTCATGGCAACTAACTACTAACCACTAACTATGCTAACTTCTTACTTGATAATTCACATGAATCTAATAGCCTCTATTTGGCCTTGCTCTTGCAAGAGCCATTGATGGCTCATGATGAAGGATTCTAACACTCTAACATCAAACTCTTTAACAAGTTACTATTACTTTATTCCATGCTTGCTCTAGTTAGTTTTGATGATTTAAGTGTAGCTTGCACTTGTTTGTTGGTTTGAATGTTAAAGTGATCTTATGAGACATGCTTTGTAAAGCTCTTGAACTAAGGACTAGAGACGGCTAATGATACATGTGAGGCAACTATCACCAAGGGGTTGGCATGCTAGTGGAGCGATTAGTAGTTAGTAGCTATAAGTTTTCTTATATCTCTTTTTATCGTCTCTTTTTACCTTGTTTCAAAATCCAAATTCATAACAACTCTTTTATGTTTCCCACTTCTTTGTTTTCGTTGTATTCTTTTCATTCTTTGCTTTATTTTCTTTTGATTCTTTAAAACATTAAAGAACACACACACGTGAATCGACCGGTAAAGCTTCTATCGCTTCCCGTCCTTGTGGATTCGACCCGTTTAGCCACCATACTATAACGGAAGTATCGAGGAAGTCAAAGCACGTACTTTTAACTCGTGATTTCAAAACATACACTCTTCATGCACGATTATCCCCCGATCAAATTTTGGCGCCGTTGTCGGGGATGGGAACAGTTTAATTTCACATTTTTGTTAACTTTTCTTCTTTGTTTCAGGACATAGGTTTTGAAATCAAGAAAATAAGAACTGCGGAAACATATAAGTGATCTTAGGCCTGTACCCTAAAGATAAGAAACCAAATACCCTCAAACCTGTCATATTTTGCGGTAGGATTGAGTGAACTACTAACAGATTTTTTTTCATAGTTGCTTGCTTTAGAAAAAAATTAGCTCTCTGCAAATATTATTTTTCTTGTGTGCCATCACCAAGATTCTGCTAATAAACCAACAGTAAAAAGAATGTTGCAAATTTAAAAATCAATTTAGACTCTTGCATTTTAGGCACGTGTCATTACGATTCATTTAAATTACTGTTGAAGAGTGCTGGAGCAAGGTACGTGATTAGTGTTCAATTTTTTATCATTTTGCATCACATTTTCATGCATATTATCAATGAAGATAAGCTTTTTAATGGCTATTTCTCTTAAATTTTAGGTCCACTCTTTAATGAAAAAGAAGGCCGAAATCCAAGCTAATTCAAGGATTTAAAGGAGATTAAAAGAGCCCAAGTCAAAGAAGCCCACATCTGTAATGAACCAGAGAAATATCCTCTTGGTTCTAGAAGCTCCCATAGTACATCTGGGCAGAGACAGACTATCAGCGCATTCGCTGGCATAACAGCCAAGATTCTGCTACGAAAATGCGGCTTTGGCTGCATTCCCGCGATAGCACTAGGGCTGTTGATGTAACGTTTGATCCTACGACTACGATTGAAAGCGATGAGCTCCTGGTGCCTACATAAAGACCCCTAGGGCCTCTGTTGTAAAGGGGGAGAGGATAGCCATAAATTTTAAGAGAAGGTTTAGGATTTTTTTAAGGTTCCTCTTAAGTTTTTTCTTGTAATTTTCTTTTCTTTTTTTAGATTCTAGAAAAGAGAGAGAGGTGAGAGTGAGGTGTCTGTAATTGAGAGTGATAATCAAATGCAAAGCTCATGTTCTCCTTCTTCTAATTTTTTTCTCTTTTAATTCTTGCTATTTACTTCAAGCTTTTAATTTATTGCACTTTAATCTACTATGTTTTCTTCTTTACTTTACTTCTCCATGGATAACTAACTCTCTAACATGACTAACTAATCTCTAATACTACTAACTACTAACTCTTGGATGATGCTAACTCATATGATTCATTAGATGTTTATAATTTCTAGTCTTGTGCCTAACAAGTCTCTCTCATTCCCAATAAAGATGAGTGTTAATTTTGATCTTAATGAAGGTTTTTTTGATTCCCTCTATATGATTGTTGTGTGCCTCATTTAGAGTCCTGTTTCCTTAACAAGGGCCTTGATGGAACATGATGATGTGATTACTTTAGTATGCTAACAAATTATTGCACTAGCTTCTTATTTCATGCTAGCTAAACATGACTTTGATGAGCTAATGAACTTAACATTCTTGTTATGCATATCTAAATTGTGAATCTCAAATTCTTAAGTTCCATTCTTTTGAACTTATTGGGAGCCTATGATCAAGGAGGCCACCTACCCAAGCTAAGAGAAGAATGCCTCAACAAATTGGGACAGCTCTTTGACTTGATGAAGTAAGATGGATAATATGCCAATGAATCTACATGAGGTACAAATCATCCAAGAGAATTGTAAGTTGGTAGTGTAGAGTTGTTAGTGATAGGTAGTCAAAAGTGCATATTTATCATCATATTTCCCTACTTATTCTTTTATAAAGCACTGCTACGTAATATTTTATTGTTTAATATTGTGCAGGCCTTGAGTAATTAAAAAATAAATAAATGAAGCCCAATTGAAGTCCAAAAGCTCAAGAAGACCACAAGCCCACATGCATGATTTATTTTAGTAATTTAGAAGATCTAACCTAATCTAAACTTGGATTTTAAATTATTAATTTAAAATCTAGGGGAGGAGGAGGGAGGATAAAGTAGGACTCCTAATTGCTATTCAAATAAAGGGGAGGAGGAGAACGATAGAATAAGATGGATCCTTATCCTAAAACAGAGATGGACTTCTACTTGAACCTGGTTGCTTGCACTACAAGATAAAGATAAAGAGGAGAAAGGCTTGAAGATAAAAATAAAGGGACCAAGTTATCCTGAATTCTCAAGATCGAGGGTCAGAATGCAGAATCCAGAAGGAGACGCCTAGATGGACGACCAGAGGAGACCACACGAAAAAGCGCGTGGCCGTTTGGATACATCTGGCAACGCGTTTTCGTGGGAGAGTTGTACTGGGACTCTACGTCATAAATCTCCTATAAAAACTCCTGCAGAGAAACAGAGGGCGAGATCTGAGAAGCTAAAGTCTAGGGTTTCCTTTAGATCTTCTTTCCAAATTTTCTTGTATTTTTCATTTTTTTTACTTGGAGAAGTGTTGAAGAAACAGAAGAGCTTTGTAATTGGCCGGTGACATCCAATAAAATAAGGTTCTTTATTCTTTTTTCTCTTCTTTCTTTGCGATTAAATATAGTTTTTTGCTTTAGCTTATTTGTTTTTCTTCTTTTAATTTTGATGCAACTTTTCTCATTCAAAATAAAAATTGAATAATAAAATAAAAATATGAATAACTAATTAAACTTAAAGTTTGCTAATCTCTCAATCAACCTAAGTTTAGTTTAAAAGATGAACTGATTGACATCTATGATTGTTAGAAACCCTAGAATTAAATTGGTGTTCTTGAAGATGAATCAATAATTAAGTTTAACTAATTTGGGTTGCACTTTTTAAATGATTATTCATAGTTCATGTTTAAATACTTTGATAGCATAATTTTAAGTAGACTTTTCTTATGCTATGCTTTGAAATTAGAATGAACTATAGTTTAATTTTTATTAGTGCACACTAATTAGGATTTACAACATTTTTATCCATCTTACTTGATTCTTAATCAAACCTCTAGGATAGATAAATCTTCATTCAATATGATGTTCACTCTTTTAGACTAATACTTTGGTTGTGGTAGATGATTAGTAGACTATAATTCTTTTACTTGATTAAATATAATTCTCACAATCAATATCTCTATTTTCCAAGCCAATTTTAGAGAAAATCATTCCAAAAAGCTTCCATTGCATCCTTCCTTGTGGATCGACCCGTCTAGCGCTTCCTACACAGTTATATTGAGACAAGACTAAGATCTTCTAACCTTAACTCTTTCTTTATTATTTTCACGTCTCAATCAAATTTTGGCGCCATTGTGGGGGAGGGAACGGTAAGATATTCTCTAAAACTAATTATTTTGTTTCTGTTTGCAGGATCTGCTAACAGAAAAATTTATTGCAGCACAGAAAAATTGGCGAATTTGTTCATCTGCCCTAGAAGGCAGAGCCAGAGGCAACACTGAAAAGCCGCGTTTCTACGGCTATTGCAGCGGTTCCGCGGCTTTAGTAGCTTATTTGTGCTTCCAATTTTGCAGGGCTGCTGCAAATTGCAAGTACTATTTTTTGCAATTGATAATTTTTCTCCATGATCACCCTGCATACTGTTAATTAATTAACAGTAACTTATTGGTTGACTAATTAAAAAAAATTAGACTCTTGCATCATAGGCACGTGTCTATTTAAATTTCTTAATTTCTGTTGAAGAGTGCTGGCGACAAGGTACGTTCGCATTGCATATAGACTAGGAAGCACCCTTGCCTGATTTACTGCTTTTGAGTGAATACTTGTCTATTGCTTTACACGTGCACTAAATCACTTTAAGGGCAAAACCCATAAACAAGATAAGGTGGGGATGTCATTATCCTTCCTTGGCCCACAAATCATCTCCGTTGCACTCACAACCCTAACCCTAAAATAAAAATTGACTAGACGTTAGCCTTAGGTTAACTCAGACTCATTAGGAGATTGACTGAAGGAGGAAGTTGTTTGCAATTAATTCTCACCAAATCGGTGTCAAGGAAGGGGATTAAGGGCCGAAAGCTCGAAGGTTGGTGGTTACTTAATTATGGAACGTCTTTGACGGATAATCTCCCACCAACCTTGCCACCTATCTGGCCGATTAACTTGTGATTAAGGTCGGCAATATACCTCCTAAAGACAGTCTAAAGTTAGGAGTCGTCTAGGTCCAGGCTTACCCTAGATTAGGATTTTTGATTTTTGATTAATTTTTCTCTTTCTTGATTGATTGGGTGAACTTGTTTGTTAACTGTGCATGTCAGCTTAGTCGAGAGACCCAGCCACATCTAGACTAACTAGGAACAGTTCACCACCCAAAAAAAACCCGATTCACATATGGCACAACCACCATCACTGCAAGATAGGTTCTATCCTATTAGGACCTCTCTTCCATCTTGCATTCAGCTGCCCGATGTAGGAGACGACAAATTTGAGCTAAAACCATAATACATCAACACTCTTCCCAAGTTTCATGGATTTGAATTCGAGGATGCATACTTTTTCATAAGAAAATTTGAGGAAGTATGTCTAATGATGAAAATACCTAGCCTAGGAGTAGATACCATGAAATTACGTTTTGTCCCATTCTTTTTGAAAGACTTAGCAAAGAAATGGCTCTACAGTCTAGAAGCTGGTTCCATATCATTATGGGATAATTTCGTCAAAAGCCTTCTTGAAGAAGTTCTATCCTGTTCACAAGACTGCACAAATTAGGAAAAGCATCTTACAGTTTAAGCAAACAGCAAATAAACCTTTTGGAAGTACTTTGAACATTTTAAGAACCTCCTTTCCCAATGCCCTCACCATGGGATAGAGAAATGGAGACTTTGTCAAGCTCTTTATGATGGATTAGAATATAAAAAAACCCTATAGAATCCATGTGCAAAGGAGAATTTTGAAAAAGAACGAAGACGAAGATGGTTATTATATGAAAACATGGCTGATAAGACCATGCAATGGAAACCAACTCTGAAAAAATTTAGGACTAATGACCCTAACTCTTCTAAAGGAGATGTCCATTCCATTGAGACAAACATAGCTACCGAAGCTAAACTATCTGTTGTGATGTGAAGATTAGAAGCTCTAAAAACTAAAGAACCAGTCTCAGTGAACTAAGTCAGCCCAACACTTTCGGCGGGCTGTACTTATTGTCAAGCCATGAACCATATGTTCGAGAAATGTCATGTCTTTTTAGCTCATCAAACGTTGCCCGAGCATATGAATGCAGCCTTCACAAGGCTTGCTAACAATCCATATTCATCCACCTATAATCCTGGTTGGAGAAATCACCCAAATTTCTTATGGGGCCCAAACAACAATGATCAAACAAGGCCAAAATTCTCCAACAATTTTCAACAATCTCCTTATCAACAAAATTTTTCCAACCAAAGTCCTCCATCCTCTTTCCAAAATTCACATATGGAAACAAGACTCTCCAATATGAAAAGAAAGGTAGACACTCTAGTTAAAAGCCAAGACACACTAGTTTAAGTCTTGACTAGGATAGAGATGCAACTGAATCAACAAGAAAGACAAAAGGGAACTCTACCAAGTTTACCATTGCCAAGCCCTAGGAATCCTAAGCAAGCCAATGAGGCTCAAGACCCAAACCATGTAACTTGGTTCATACGTTAAGGTCAGGGAAACAAGTTGATGATCAAGTATCCATGCCACCGGACCCAGCTCAATTATCTACTCCATCTAGTTCCACTCCATCTCCTCAAAACCCCAAAGAAACTGAAGTTGATAAGTCAGCAAAACAAGTATACCAACCTATAGCCCCATTTTCAAATAGGCTTAGGAGTAATAATAATGCACATATGGAGAAAATGCTCAAGGTGTTCAATCACGTTAGGCTTAATATACCACTTCTTAATGCAATCCAACAGATCCCTAGTTATGCCAAATTCCTTAAGGACATGTGCACCATGAAAAGAAAGATAAATATGCTCAAGAAGGTTTTTCTAGCCACTAACATTAGTGAGTTATTATCCAACCAGATCCCAGTCAAGTACAACGACCCTGGTTGCCCCACCATTTCTTGTACAATAGGTCAAGCTGAAATTAGTAGAGCACTTCTCGATTTAGGAGCAAGCATTAATTTTCTTCCCTTCTCTGTATATCAACAACTTGGATTAGGTGAACTCAGCCTAACTCAAGTTACGATCCAGTTAGTTGATCGATCCATTAAAGTTCCAAAGGGAGAGATCAACGATGTCCTTATACGTGTAGGAGAATTCATTTACCCAGTAGATTTCATTGTTTAAGAGACGCAACCTGTGTCTAATTCTAGGTCCCAAACTCCCGTCATCTTAGGACGTCCGTTCCTAGCAACTGCTAATGCAATCATAAATTGTAGAAACGGATCCATGAGACTGACTTTTGGAGACATGACCAAGGAAGTCAATGTTTTCAATTTAGATAAACACCCTACGAGATAAACGACCAACCCTTTAAGGTCAACTTAATTGAAAATGTGACTAGTGAGCATATAGAGGAGATAGAACTGGAAGCAAGGTGTGATACTGAGTTGGAATCTGAGGATTTCAACCTTGATGAGATGGTCAATTCTACAATTGAGTGGGCATCAAGCCCGAGTTCATTAGATCAGGAGCCAATAAGTCTTACTCATCCACCTATCGGGTCATCACCTTCCACAGAGCTAAAAATCATGCCTAAGCATCTTAAATACATATACATAGGTGAACAAGAGACTCTACCAATTATAGTTGCATCCAACTTAACTAACAGGAAAGAGGAAGACCTTATGAAAATCCTAAGGAAGCATCAGGAAGCCATTGGTTGGACAATGACCGACATAAAGGGATTAAGTCCAACTATAGTTCAGCACCAAATCCATTTAAATGAAGAGGCAAAACCAACTAGGGAACCACAGCGTAGGTTCAATCCTATCATGCAAGACGCGGTATGAGCTGAAATAGCAAAACTTTTAGATAATTGGATAATTTATCCTAAATCTGATAGCCAATGGGTCAACCCAGTCCATGCAGTACCTAAGAAATCTAGTTTTACAGTGGTAGAGAATGACAAACAAGAGTTATTTCAAATAAGACTCCCTAATAAGATTGGGTTTGCATTGACTATCGTAAGTTAAATGCTGCCACCCACAAAGACCATTTTCCTCTTCCATTTATCGACCAAATGCTTGAACGATTAGCTGGCCATGAGTATTACTGTTTCTTAGATGGTTACTCGGGGTATAACCAAATCCCCGAGGACCAAGAGAAAAAAACGTTAACGTGTCCATTTGGGACTTTTGCCTATCGTCGAATGCCTTTCGGTTTATGCAATGCCTCAGCAACATTTCAACGTTGCATGTTAAGCTTATTCTCTGACATGGTTAAACATTTCTTAGAGATCTTCATAGACGATTTCTCCGTCTATGAAGACTCTTTCGACCAATGCCTCTATCATCTAGAACTTATGCTGAAACGATGCATAGAAAAGGATTTGACCTTAAATTAGGAGAAGTGCCACTTTATGGTACAACACGGGATTGTCTTAGGTCATGAGATCTCTAGGAAAGGAATTGAAGTGGACAAGGTGAAGATAGAGGTCATAACCAAGTTTCCCACACCAAAATGTGTGAAAGACATCCGTTCCTTCTTAGGACACGCCGATTTCTACCGTAGGTTCATCAAGGATTTTAGCAAAATTGCTAGACCCTTAACAAGTCTTTTAGCTAAAGACGTGCCCTTCATCCTTTGATGACGAATGTCTCAACACATGGGAAAAGCTCAAAATGGAACTTATCTCTGCGCCAATAGTTTCTTCCCCAGATTGGTCCAAGCCATTTGAGATTATGTGCGATGCTTCTGATTTCGCCATAGGCGCTGTCTTAGGACAACGCATAGATAACAAGCAACATGTAATCTATTATTCAAGTAGGACGCTTAATGATGACCAAGTGAACTATCTTACAACCGAGAAAGAATTCTTGGCAGTAGTATTCGCATTAGGGAAATTCCGCCCATACCTACTTGGGACCAAAACAATGATATTCACCGACCATTCCGCACTTCGATACCTAATGCTCAAAAAGGATGCGAAGGCCCAACTAATTCATTGGATCCTCCTTCTCCAAGAGTTTGATCTCAAAATTCGAGATAAAAAGGGTGTCAAAAATGTCGTCGCCGATCATCTCTCTCGTGTTCCAAATGCCCCTTCCAACGAGTTGCCAAATGATGACTTCCCCGATCAACAACTTTTTGCTACTTTTAGGGAACTATGGTATGCTGACATAGTTAACTACTTAGTCACAAATCAAACCTCGTCCCATTAGTCAAAACAAGACGTATATCGATTCTTATATCAAGTCCGATATTTCATTTGGGAGGAACCTTATCTTTTTAAATATTGTTCCGACCAAATCATTAGGAGATGTATTCCTGATGAGAATGTAAAGACTGTTCTAACCTTCTGACACGAATTTGCATGCGGTGGACATTTTGGTCCCCGAAAAACAGCCGAAAATGTTCTACAGAGTGGGTTCTATTGGCCCACTTTGTTTAAAGACGCATTTGACTTTTGCAAAACTTGCACAAAATGCCAAATGATAGGAAGGATTTCTAAACGTAATATGATGCCCCTGAACCCAATTCTAGAAGTAGAACTCTTTGATATTTGGGCATTGATTTTATGGGTCCCCTTCCTAATTCATTTGGACACCAATACATCTTGTTGGTTGTAGATTACATATCCAAATGGGTTGAAGCCATCCCTTGCAATACAAATGACAACAAAGTTGTTGTCAAGTTCTTGAAAGAAAACATCTTCTCACGATTTGGAACCCCTCGTGTCATAATTAGTGATAATGGTACACATTTTTGCAATAGAACTTTTGAAGCTCTTATGCGAAAATATGCCATAACATACAAGTTATCCACACCTTACCATCCTCAAACCAATAGGCAGGTAGAAGTCTCAAATAGGCAAGTTAAGCTTATCCTGGAAAAAACTGTGAATCAAAACAGGAAGGACTGATCCACAAAATTGGTAGATGCCTTATGGGCATATAGGACCGCCTTTAAAATGATTCTAGGAATGTTCCTTATAGGTTAGTCTTTGGAAACGCTTGCCACCTTCCTGTTGAGTTAGAGCACCGAGCCTTATAGGCAATTAAGCAGCTGAATTTTGATCTAGATAAGGCTGGTGCACTTCAAAAATTGCAAATTTCTGAACTTAAGGAGTTAAGGAACGAGGCGTATGAAAATGTGAAGATTATGAAAGATAGGGTTAAGGTTTGTAATGATAAGTTCATCATGAGAAAAACTTTTGTCCAAGGACAAAAAATCTTACTCTATAATTCTATACTTCACCTTTTTCCAGGAAAGTTGAAATCAAGATGGACAGGGCCTTTCGTTGTTAAGACTGTATTTCCACATGGAGCCATAGAGATATATGACCCTAAAAATGGTAATGAAATCAAGATAAATGGTCAACGTCTGAAATAGTTTTTGGAATCAGTGCCGGAAGCAGACACAGCCATGGGTCTTTTTGACCCAATGTATTGGTAACTCTACCTCTCTACCAGTTCATTTCATACATTTATACATACATGCATACATTGGAGACAATGCATGAGATAAGTATGGGGGAGGGTACTAACGCTTAACTATTCAAAAAAGAATTAAAAAATATTTATTTTAACATAGATTATTGACTAACTGTAGGTTGCTATTAACATAACTCATTAACCTTAGGTTACTAGCTTAATAAAAATATAAAAATAAAAATAAAATATAATATATTTGAAAAAGGAAACAATATTTTGACTTTTCTCTTGAAAGAAATCCAAGTTAATCTTATGAATTAGGAAAATCATAATTAGGATTTCCAAAAACTTGGTAAAAATAAAATAAATTGTTGGATTTTTTTAGGTATAGGAGGAAAATTTGAATAGGTAATTAGTCTTAATTTTTACTTTAATAAAATGTGCATACCCAATACACTTACACTTCTAGGATTCTAAGACAAGGACTCTTGTGCCTTATAAAATATATATATATATATATATATATATATATATATATATATATATATATATATATATATATATATATATATATATATATATATATATATATTAATATAAATAAAAAAAAGTTCACTAATTAAGCTGGATACATGAGCCTCAAGAAGCATAAGTATTTACGCCTAAAGGTGATTTTAAAAATAAAGTCCTCGATTTTGTGGCCTAGTTCACTCGAGTCCTTAAGTCCGTGGGGTATTTTCTCACCTGGTGCCCTAAAATCGACCGGATTGGGAGCCACCGACCTTAGGCTCACTACATGAGTGAATTAGAAAGTCTAAGAAAACTAAAAATATTATCTATATATGTATTAACACATCTAATAGTCAATTAGTTAGGTATGAGGGCCTCAAGAAGCCTTAATAATTATACCCAAAAAAATTAGATGAGTTATACATATTAAAATATATATATTAAATAATAATAATAAAGAGGCTTAAAGAATCCCTAGTAAAGATTCATGTTCACAAGGATGCATATGACTTAGGGTAACAAAAGAGACTATATAAAAATTCACTTTTATTCCTTAACTAAAATTGATAATGAATTATTGTATAGAGACTAAGTTCATGAATGAATAAAAATGATAATCCTAAGACTTATAGATTGCTTAGTTTCTTCAAACATATTTCAAATATTTTTCTCCTTTTCAAAATAAAAAAAATTAATTACTAACATTTTCTTCTTCTTTTATAGATTTTGTGGGTGTAATCCACTAAAAACCCTCACGAGACAACACTCGTCCTCTAGGGGTAACCTAAAGGTTTAACGGCTTGTTGCACGTGCTAAGTGCAACCGTAATTCCTTCGAAAGTGAGTTAGGATAGGTTAGTTATTTATTTTCTTTTCTTTTTTTTTTTTTACTCGAGGACGAGTAAAAAGATAAGTGTGGGGGTGTGATAGGTAGTCAAAAGTGCATATTTATCATCATATTTATCATTATATTTCCCTACTTATTCATTTATAAAGCACTACTATGTAACGTTTTATTGTTTAATAGTGCAGGCCTTGAGTAATTAAAGAATAAATAAATAAAGCTCAATTGAAGCCCAAAAGCTCAAGAAGCCCATAAGCCCACATGTATGATTTATTTTTATAATTTAGAAGATTCTATCTTATCTAACCTAATCTAAACTCAGATTTTAAATTATTAATTTAAAATCTAAGGGAGAAGGAGGGAGGATAAAGTAGGACTCCTAATTGCAATTCAAATAAAAGAGGAGGATAAAGTAGGACGCCTAATTGCTATTCAAATAAAGGGGAGGAGGAGAAGGTTAGAATAAGATGGATCCTTATCCTAAAACAGAGATGGACTTCTACTTGAACCTGATTGCTTGCACTACATGATAAAGATAAAGGGGAGAAAGGCGTGAAGATAAAACTAAAGGGACCAAATCCTTTTCAAATTCAGATTTTTGATAACTTGCTTCCCAAGTTATCCCGAATTCTCAAGATCGAGGGTCAGAACGCAGAATCCAGAAGGAGGCACCCAGATGGACGGACCAGAGGAGGCCATGCGAAAAAGCGCGTGGCCATTGGCTACGTTTTTGTCGCGAAAACGCGGCTATAGCCGCGTTTTCGCGACCGTTTGGATACATCTGGTAACGTGTTTTCGTGAGAAAGTTGTACTGGGACTCTACGTCTTAAATCTCCTATAAATACCCCTGAAGAGAAATAGAGGGCGAAATCTGAGAAGCTAAAGTCTAGGGTTTCCTTTAGATCCTCTTTTCTTTCTGAATTTTCTTGTATTTTTTGTTTTTTTTATTTGGAGAAGAAGATTGTTGAAAAAGCAGAAGAGCTTTGTAATTGGCCGGTGACATCCAATAAAATAAGATTCTTTATTCTTTTTCTCTTCTTTTTTTGCAATTCAATTTAGTTTTCTGCTTTAGCTTATTTGTTTTTCTTCTTTTAATTTTGATGCAACTTTTCTCATTCAAAATAAAAATTGAAAATAAAAATAAAAATATGAATAACTAATTAAACTTATAGTTTGCTAATCTCTCAATCAACCTAAGTTTAGATTAAAAGATGAACTGATTGACATCTATGCTTGTTAGAAACCCTAGGATTAAATTGATGTTCTTGAAGATGAATCAATAATTAAGTTTAACTAATTTGGGTTGCACTTTTTAAATGGTTATTCATGGTTCATGTTTAAATACTTTGATAGAATAATTTTAAGTGGACTTTTCTTATGCTATGCTTTGAAATTATGATGAACTATAATTTAATTTTTATTAGTGCACACTAATTAGCGTTTACAACATTTTTATTCATCTTGCTTGATTCTCAATCAAAACCCTAGGGTAGATAATTCTTCATTTAATATGATGTTCACTCTTTTAGACTAATACTTTAGTTGCGGTAGATGATTAGTAGACTATAATTTTTTTACTTGATTAAATATAATTCTCACAATCAATATCTCTTTTTTCCAAGCCAATTTTAGAGAAAATCGTTCCGAAAAGCTTCCATCACATCCTTCCTTGTGGCTTGACCCGTCTATCCCTTGCTACATGGTTACATTTAGAAAAGACTAAGATCTTCTAAACTTAACTCTTTCTTTATTATTTTCACGTCTCAATCAGTTACTTAGTCATGCCTTCCTTTCTATCTGATTAAAACTCTTCTAACTTCTAAAAACTCTCTCTCTAATACAAAGTCCATTTTTCTCTTTTACTTTTTCAAAAATCACCGTTTTCATTCTACCTTCCTAATTTTTATTCTTCTTTTCTTAACACAACAGGCTTCATCATCTTCTTTTCCAATTCTTAAACAAAGGAGAACTTTTCATTTTCTTTCCAAAAACAAGAACAGCAAGACTAAGATGTTAGACTTATTATGTTTTAAAGTCTAATTTATTTTGGGCCTAATCAAGTCAATTGGATATTTGCACCCGCCCACTTAACCTATGTTGTTTGACCCAATAAAGAATTGATCAAACCTAAATGGTTTGGGTCTAAACACGTTTTCAATTACACTTAGCCATGAGTGTATTTAAATTAGAATGTGGGACTCATCTACACGTGTGGAACTCGTGTTATAAATCAAGGGCCTAGATCTATGATGAGTTGAACTAGGGTTTCTTGATGCTATATATACCATGAGTAGGGTTCCCTCTCCACCAACAAGAATAATCATCTCTCTCTTAGAGGCCTCTCATCTCCTCTAAGGATAAAGAAGAGAACTTGGTGGCTGGAGAGAAAAATCCTCTCCCTCAACTCCGGCGCCTTCGAGATCGTGCAATATTCGGCATCCTCGCGATGGAATCAGGTATGCCTAAAACCCTCCTTCCCTTTGATCATGATAAAGAGGCTTACAGTATATGTGTAGATCTTGTATGGAATAAATTTAGATCTAACAATTGGTATCAGAGCCTCCTCTTTATCAGATCATAGGGATCTACAGAAATTTTGATCTCGATTTATAAATATCATAAAAATATCTCCTTTGATTCAATAAATATTTGTGTCTCATATGTTGGATCAAAAGATTAAAAGGAGTAATTTTTATTGAATTTAACATGTATATATTTTTATGAAATTTTTGATTTGTGTGTTATTCTAGATTTAAATAAATAAAAAAAAGGGGGCAGCAGTCGGCTGCATGCAAGCAATTTGCATGCAGCAAAGATTTTTATTAAAAAAAAAAAAAATTTTGTTGCTGGACACATGTATGCAGGAGAGCCTTCCCTGCATGCATGACAGGCTGTTGAATTAAAAAAAAAAAAAAAATTAGTTGCATGCGCTGGAGCTTCCAGCGCATGCACATTAAAAAAAAAAAAAAAAACCCACATTCAGTGCACGCATGCACCTGCATGCGTGCGGCCCCTTGAGGGTGGGCAACAGCCGCCGGCCACCATGGGCCGGCGACTAGAAGGGCAAATTTCTTTTTTTTTTCTTTTGTTGGGAGTTAGGGTTTCCTTAATTTGAGATTATGAGATTAATTAAGATTAAAAATTTAGAGATTGAATTTTACTCTAATAAGGAAACTTACTCCTAATTAATCTCATATTAAATTTCAATTGGGATTGTTGAGATTGATTTGGGTATTATGATTGAGATATAATTCTAGTCTATTAAGGATATTTTGGGATAGAATTCTACTCAAATAAAGAAACCTAATCCCAATCAATCTCACATAAAGCTAATTGAGTTTTTTATTCAGTTTATTTAAACCCAGCCCAATAAGAAAGGAAACCAATAACTTAACCATTGCGGGTCGGGTCTGATTCAGACCCGATAAGCACTGCAGACCCGTTTTGCCAATAGAAACTTCAATTAGCCGTTACGGGCTCATACGACCTCTGTTTTGGGCATGTAAACAGCCGTTTCGAAGCTCTTGACGAGCACTACAGTATTACAGGCACTATACATGACAAAACAGTAGTTAGTTGACATAAATAAGGCATTGAAGTGTTTGTTTATCATGGTTATGTGTACCCTTACATGCTTCCGCTTTATCATCAATATTTTATTGCTTATATTGTCTTGCATGATGAATATTGGTGTTTATTACAGTTATAACACACAGATAAAGATATATACATGTTCAAGCTAAAGAATTTATAAAAGAGCTTATTTAATTGCGTATGTAGTTCATGCGGACAATAGCCGGCCCAAAGGAAGACTATTGTTTGGCCGAATTATGTACGGCGTCGGATACTTGATGTGGGTAATGCAAGTGGGAGAACCTTGATGTGTGGTAATCGGCCCAAAGGAAGGTTGTCACACTATTGGCCCATATTGCATTACCCTCATCAACTAGTCCGATGGCGGAACAAGAATATAGATGCATAAATTTGTGTGGCCCATGCGTGTGGCAATCGGCCCAAAGGAAGGTTGTCATTATGGCCGGTCATTACATATATTATATGGCCAATATAGATTACTTAAACTTTAGGACCAATCCTATAAAGTGACAGTCGGCCCAAAGGAAGGCTGTTCTCTTACATAGGACCTAGACTTTAGGATATCTATATTGGGTCAGTACAGTGTTGGCATATAGAGACACAACTTGTTCTGAAAGTTTAACCGGCAGCTCTATCGGTTAAACTGGTTGCATTTTCTGAAATTCATTTTTATGGCTATTACAGTAGAATTTTATTAAATGCAATGTTTATGTTAAACTGATGAGAAATTGTACACTTATGTAGTTTAAATTGAATGGTACAAACTTTAAGAAGTGGTAAGACCATGTAAATGATCGTTCTTGAATTCATGCACCTAGAGTACACCTTAAAGATTGATGGATCTCTACTATCACTAATAAAAGTTCAGTAAAGAAAAGGTCAATTATGGTAAGTGGGAGAGATCTCACAAGAGGTGTCTAATGGTCATAAAGTACACTATTCCTATGACTATTAGGGGTGCTATGCCTGATAAGGTTAGTGCTAAGAGTTTTCTAACTGAAGTAGCAGACCGATTTACTAAATCGGATAAAGTTGAGGCTAGTACGCATCTTAGCAAGCTAGTAATATAATCTACAATGGTAAAGGAAACATAAGGGAGTACATTATAGAAATGTCTAATCTTGTTTCAAAACTAAAGGCACTGAAATTGGAACTCTCCGAAGAGATTCTAGTGCACATTTTGAATTCTCTTCCTCCACAGTATAACCCTTTCAAGATTAATTATAATGCTCAAAGGGAAAAGTGGAGTCTCACTGAGCTCATTAGTAACTGTGTTCAGGAAGAAGAAAGGTTGAAACAAGAAAAGACTGAAAGTGCTCACTTAGCATTTCAGGGTAACACCACTAATAAGAAAAGGAAAAGTGAAACTAAAGGGAGGAACATAAACACCACTACAGTGGCTGATCCTAAGTGGCAAAAGTGCAGAAAAAGTAGCCTAAGGTCATTGCATACTTCTTCTGTAAGAAAGTAAGCCACCTTAAGTAGGAATGCATAAAGTATCAGAAATGGCTATTTAGCGGGTATATCTCATATTTATGTTTGTTCTGAGATTAATTTAACTTTAGTGCCACTTTATAAATTATGAATAGATAGTTCACACAAGCGATTCAATGCGGAACTTCCAAACCCAAAGGAGGCCCAGCCCAGCTGAGCGATACGTATACATGGGTGATAGAAATAAAGTTGCAATTAAAGCTATTGGAGTTTGTAGGCTTAAATTAGATTCTGATTTTTTATTTAGATTTGGATGAGACTTTATATATACCGTCCTTTTAGGCGGAATCATATTTCTATTTCATTTGTTAGACAGATCTAGTTTTGCTGTCACTCTTAATAATGAAATGCTTAGTCTACTTTCCAAACCTAAAGTTGTTGGTACTAGAATTCTGATTGATGGCTATATAAATTGAAACTCCATGCTTTATATACTGAATCTCTATATGTGAATAGCATAGGCACTAAGCGAAAATTAATTAAAGAAACATTAGAAAGTTTGGTACTAGACGAAGTTCAGGTGTCTTAATTTGGTGTATACAGACATTTGTGGTCCATTCCCTACAGCTTCTTGGAATGGTCATGAATATTTCATCACTTTTACAGACAATTACTCTCGTTATAGGTACCTATACTTGTTCCTTGAGAAATCCCAATCATTGGACATGTTTAAAGCCGTTAGATCTGATCATGGTGGTGAGTACTATGACGGATATGACGAATCAGGTAAATGTCCAGAATCATTTGTCAATTTCTAAAAGAGTGGTATTGTCTCTTAGTACACCATATCAGGGACACCTCGTCAAAATGGTATTGCTGAGAGATAAAATCACACATTAAAGAATATGGTTGGGAGTATGACAGCTCACACTACTCTACCAAAGTCATTATATAGTGAAGCCTTAAAAATGATTGTCACCTCCTTAATAGAATACCTATCAAAACAGTAACTAAAACCCTATATGAGTTATGGACTGAGAAATCTCTCAGTATTAGGCATCTACATGTTTGGGGTTGTCCAGCGGAAGCTCGGCCATATATACCATATGAGAAGAAGTTGGACTCAAGGACAGTTAGCTGTTTATTCGTAGGGTATTCTGAGAGGTATAAAGGCTTTAGTTTTATTGTCCCTCCACTAAGAACATAAAGACGGATTGCTAAATTTTTTTGAGAATATTCAAAACAGTGGGAGTCAACTACATAAAGATTTCATATTTAAGAAAAAACATATTGTTATACCCATGATAATTGTTCCAAATGATAAAGTAGTTGTTCCACTTCAAGATGAAAATACAGTTGCATCCTTACAAGATACATATACAGTTCATCCTGAAGTAGATCATGCTGGTGAGGTAGAAACTGAAAATTCTCAACCACAAGTGCCTAGGAGATCAACTAGGGAGAGGAGATCAGTCATTGCAAATGACTATATATAGTTTATCTCCAATAGCATGAGTTTGACATAAGGCTAGAGGATGACCCCGCATCCTTAAATGAGGCCAAACTCAACATTCACTCCAGTAAGTGGTCAAATGCCATGAAAGATGAGTTAAAATCCATAAAGGACAATGATGTTTGGGATTTAGTAGAGTTGTCTGAAGGAAAGAAACCGATTGGTTATAAATGAGTATTCAAAACCAAGCGGGATTCGAAAGGCAATGTCGAAAGGTATAAGGCACATCTTGTCACAAAGGAATTCACTCAAAGAGAAGGCATTGACTATAAGGAGACTTTCTCCCTGTTTTTCATGAAGCATTCTTATAGCACTGGTGGCTCACTTTGACCTAGAGTTATACCAAATGGATGTTAAGATTGCCTTTCTTAATGATAGCATTGAGAAGGAAATCTGTACGGTGCAACCAGAAAGTTTTAAAGTGAAGGTTTATAATATTTGGTTTGCAAATAAAGAAATTCATTTATGGTTTAAAGCAAGCATCTCGTCAATAGTATTTGAAATTTGATCAAGTAATATCCGGCTTTGATTTTAAGGAAAATATAGTTGATCAATGTATTCACCATAAATTTAAAGAGAGTAGACTTATATTTCTTGTGCTATATGTGGATGACATTCTATTAGCAAGTAACGATATAGATCTTCTACTTGAGATCAAGAGTTTTCTCTCAAAGAATTTTGAGACGAAAGATCTTGGAGTCGCTTCTTTTGTGACAGACATCCAGATTCAACGTGACAGGACACGTGGAATATTAGGTTTATCACAAAAGGCCTATATCGATAAGGTGCTAGATAGATATAGCATGAAGAATTGCTTTAAGAGAGATAAGTTAAATCTACTCTAATGTCCCAAGAACGATCTACGGAAAGAGCAAATGAAAGACATTCCATATGCATTGGCGGTTGGATGTCTGATGTGTGCTCAAGTTTGTACCCATCCAGACATAGCATATACCGTTGAGAAACTTGACAGAAACTTGATCAATTATGGGATTGTTCTATGGAAGACTGTCAAGAAGGTAATGCGATATCAATAGAAGACTACATGAAATCTGATCAGTTGCAGCTGATCGGATACACAGATTCAGATTATGCTGTATGTATCGACAATAGGAAGTCCACTTCATTTTACATTTTTCTTATTGTAGGAAGATGGTGGATTTAGTCGAGAGGCCATTATAGCTACACTGTGACAATAAGAGCTATAAAGCTTTACTGCAATAGTGACAAGAGTTCAGTAAAGTCGAAGCATATCGACATCAAGTTTCTTGTCATCAATGATAAAGTTCAGAATCATATTTTGTCTGTTTGATAGTGATGACACTATTCTTAACATTACAGATCCACTCATTAAAGGACTTTCACCTAAAGTATTCTTAGAGCATATTGCTCATATGGGGATGACTAGTCATTATGATATCCTGATTTTGTGGGAGTAGATAATTTTATGTAACAGACATTACTTCTAAGTGCATTTTATGGATATTTGTTGATTCTGATAAATAAATTTATTAACTGCTTTTCTTAAAGTTTACTTTTGCGCATTTGAGTTTGTTGAATTAGCAGTTAGACTCGTTGGAGTCATAAAGGAGACTTGTTGGAGTCATAAGGCTAGACTCGTTGGAGTCATAAAGTGGAAACCAGTTGGAATTGTACCTTATTTGATCAGAGGACATTTCCATGCCACACGTCCACATTTGATCTATGTCGTTAGGGGTTCTGAAACTTGTGATGTGGAAGGTCCTACCTCGATTATACAGAAGGTAACGATCGCCATGTTCGGTGGCAGGACTCTTAATGGACCAGATTATTTTGAAACGTGGTTTGTCGGCGGTTAAAGTTTTGACGTCATAAAGTTATGCATAATATCTATTCAGTATGACTTGCTTGGCCCAAGTGGGAGATTGTTAGACTTATTATGTTTTAAAGTCTAATTTATTTTGGGCCTAATCAAGTCAATTGGATATTTGCACCCGCCCACTTAACCTATGTTGTTTGACCCAATAAAGAATTGATCAAACCTAAATGGTTTGGGTCTAAACACGTTTTCAATTACACTTAGCCATGAGTGTATTTAAATTAGAATGTGGGACTCATCTACACGTGTGGAACTCGTGTTATAAATCAAGGGCCTAGATCTATGATGAGTTGAACTAGGGTTTCTTGATGCTATATATACCATGAGTAGGGTTCCCTCTCCACCAACAAGAATAATCATCTCTCTCTTAGAGGCCTCTCATCTCCTCTAAGGATAAAGAAGAGAACTTGGTGGCTGGAGAGAAGAATCCTCTCCCTCAACTCCGGCGCCTTCGAGATCGTGCAATATTCGGCATCCTCGCGATGGAATCAGGTATGCCTAAAACCCTCCTTCCCTTTGATCATGATAAAGAGGCTTACAGTATATGTGTAGATCTTGTATGGAATAAATTTAAATCTAACATAAGAATGCTTCCATCGCAAGCCCTTCCTGCTGATACGACCCGTTATAGATAGCTTTTGTTACAAACGATAGTTTGAAGGAGCATATTAACGCTACATACATACCAGAGCTTAAACATTGATACAATGACTTACACGGTTTACTCTAAATTCTTGCTCCCATTTTTCTCCTCGAACAAATTTTTGGCGCCGTTGCCGGGGAGGGTGACGGTTTTTGTGTTATTTTTGGAACTAAAGGAATTTTTTTCTTTGTTGAAGGTTACAAGTTTTGAAAATAGGAAATTAAACTTTGCAGTAACATATATGTAGTCTTGGACCTCTACTCTAGAAAGCAAAGACCAAGTACCCTCCAACTTGTCGCGTTTTCTCGGCTTTTGCTGCGTTTTTGCGGCAAGGAGTTTACTACTGATAATCTTTTTTGCAGGGTCGCTTGCTTTGCAAATTTTAGCTTATTACAATAATTATTTCTTGTATGCCATCACCAGAATCCTGTTAATAACCAACAGTAAAAAGTTTTTGAAAATTTAAAAAAATTGATTAGACGTTTGCATTCTAGGCACGTGTCTTTTAATTCCTTTACTTCACTGTTGAAGAGTGCTGGAGCAAGGTACGTGCGCATAGCATATAGAATAGGACTCATCCTCTTAGTTGATTTAATCGCTTTGAGTGATTCTTATTTGCATATTCTACATATTCTGCACACTTGCACAAATTGACTTTAAGGGAACCATTCAAATAAATAAGATAAGGTGGGGATTTCATCACCCTTCCTTAGACCAAAATCAACATTCCAAGCACTCACAATCCTAAGCGTAATATAAAAATTGATAGACGTTGGTCCCCAGGGACATCCAGACTCAGTAGGAGATTAACTGTGGTTGGAACTTATTTTGAATCATACTCCAGTCAAATTCGTGTCTAAGCTTGGGGATTAAGAGGTTAAGCCTCGAAGAAACCGTGGTTTGGCATAATTAAGGCCCGTTGCTTATGTACGGATACCTCTCACCGTATTTTTTCCTACCTGGCTGATTAACTGGTCGTCTGATTCAAGCAACAACCTTCTCCGGAGAATCGCCCAGTTAGTAGTTGTCTAGGTCCAGGATCCTAGATAGGATTGGTGATTATTTTTCCTTTGTTATTGTTTGTTATTTTTCTTTTTTCGATAATTGTTGGGTGAATGTTGTTTGTGTTGTGCATGCAAGAGTGGTACAGGGATCCAGTTAATCAAGACTTGTTAGGAATACTACAGTTGCACACACACCACTTCCTGAGATAAATCCAATCATGGCCAATCACATTTCACTCCAGGATAAGTTTTACCCGATTCGTACTTTACTTTCCTCCTGCATTATATTACCCGAGGCTAATGGAAACAACTTTGAGTTAAAGCCCCAACTCATAAACATACTCCTTAGGTTCCATGGTTTAGAATCGGAGGATGCGTACTTCTTCATTCAGGAGTTTGAAGAAGTATGCTTGATGATGAGAATTTCCCAACTGGGGGAAGATACTGTTAAACTGAGATTTATCCCCTTTGCACTTAAGGACATGGCCAAGAAGTGGCTGTACAACTTGCCTGTTAGTTCTATTTCATCATGAGATGACTTTGTTAAGGTGTTTCTTAAGAAATTCTACCACATTCATAAGACTGCCCTCATCAGAAAGAACATTATGTAGTATAGATAGGAAACCAATGAACCATTCTGGAAGTATTTTGAAAGGTTTAAGGATTAGTTAGCCCAGTGGAGAAGTGGCGGCAGTGCCAAATTCTTTATGACGAGTTAGATTATCAGACTAAGACACTCCTTGAGACTATGTGTCAAGGAGAATTTTTGAAGAAAAATGAGGATCAGGTTGGGACTTATATGAAGCCATAGTTGAGAAAATCATTCAGTGGGAGTCTTGTCCTGAAAAGACTAACCCTACAATTTTCAGAACTGGTATGCATTTCATTGAGTCTTCTATAGCTGCTGAGGCTAAAATCACAGAATTGATGAGGAGATTGGAACTACTTGAGGTTAGGGAACCAAACTCAGTGAACTAGGTCAACCAAACCCGGGTTGCACCTATTGCTATGCCTTACCACTTATTTGAGGAGTGTTTAGTTTACCAACCTCAACAGATGTTCCCTGATAGTATGAATGCAGCCTATACTACTCCCAATTACAATCCTTACTCTACGAGGTACAACCTGGGATGGAGGAATCATCCAAACTTTTCTTGGAGTCAGTCTGGTCCTGAGCAGCCAAGACAACAGCTTCCATATTAGTACGCTGCTCAAACCCATCACCCCAATTTCCATCAAAATCAATCAAATTTTACGTCAACGTACCAACATAATTTCCAGCCCGCTTACCAACATCAATAACAAAATCATCTAGATAGGAAAGTGTCAGATTTGAAAAGAATGATAGAAATCTTGTCCAAAACTCAAGCCTCAATAATGAACAATCATAACCAAGCTATTAGGCTAGAAGTTCAAATAAGTCAATTGGCTAACTCACTTAATGAAAGATAAAAAAGAACATTGCCTAGTCAGCCATTACCTAATCCAAAGAACCCCTTCCCTATTAATGAAGCTGAGGACATAATTCCAAAACAATGCAACATTGTTCATATCCTAATTACAGAAAAACAAGTTGATAACAAGGTTTCTAATCATCTAGTTTCCTATAATCCAGTGTCAAATCCTCCTGTGACTACATTACAAGTTCCAAATGATCCATCTTCATCTTCAAGTTTACAACCATCCACTTTCAAGTTTAATGAAAAGAATAAAACAGATGAGCAAACTCACATGCCTATTGTGTCATTTCCTAATAGGCTAGCAACAAACAAGACCAATGCTCAAATGGAAAAGATTAGGAAAATATTTAATCAAGTCCAGATAAATGTGCCCCTTCTTGATGCCATACAACAAGTTCCATCATATGCCAAATTTTTAAAAGACATGTGCACCAAGAAAAGAAAAACAAATGTTTCCAAAAAGGTCTTTCTTGCATCCAACATCAGTGAGTTATTAAGCAAGCTCATCCCTGTAATATACAAAGACCCCGGGAGTTCAACCATTTCATACATCATAGGACAGACCACAATAAACTAGGCACTGCTTGATCTAGGAGCCACTATCAACTTGCTTCCCTTTTCTGTGTATCAGCAACTCAGGATGGACGACCTCCGTCCAACCCAAGTTACTATATAATTAGCTGATCGTTCTATAAAGATTCCTAAGGGGAAAATTACATATGTCCATATACAGGTCGAGGAGTTCATCTACTTGTAGATTTCATCGTTCTGGCAACACAACCCATGCAAAACCCGAAAGCTCAAACTCGGTTCATTCTAGGATGACCTTTCCTAGCAACTGTAAATGCGATCATAAACTATAGGAATTGATCAATGCGTTTAACTTTCGGTGACATGACAAAGGAGGTGAATGTTTTCCCCCGAGCAAAACAACCTCAGGACTTGGATGACCAATCATTTGAGGTGAACTTGATTGAAGGACTCACAAGTGAACATGAAGAGGAGTTAGAATATGAATCTAACCATTAATTTGATTTGGAGTCAGATGACTACAATCTTGACCAGATTGTAGAATCAACAGTTGAGTGGGCAACAAATGCGACCCCAATCATTCCCTTGCAAGAAGAACAACCCTTGATAGTCATCTCAAGTATCAGTACTTGGATAAAAAGGAAACTTTCCCTGTAATCATAGCTTCTCATCTGACTGAACAATAAGAAGATGATCTCCTTGCTGTATTAAGGAAGAGAGGCCATTGGTTGGACCATGGCCGATATAAAGGGATCAACCCATCCATTGTACAACATAGGATTCATCAAACATAAGAGGCTAAACCAAAACGTGATCCACAACGTCGACTGAACCCCATTATGCAAGAGGTTGTCCGTACTAAAATCCTGAAATTGCTAGATAATGAGATAATTTATCTCATATCTGATATCCAGTGGGTTAGTCCAGTCCATACTGTGCCAAAGAAATTAGGCTTTACTGTGGTAGAGAATGACAAGAAAGAATTAGTACAGACTCGTCTTCCAATGAAGATACAAATTTGATTGATTATCGCAAACTGAACGCTGCCACATGTAAAGACCATTTCACTCTTCCTTTCATAGATTAGATGCTCGAGAGATTGGCAGGACACGAATATTACTATTTCTTGGATGGATATTCAGGGTACAATCAAATCCCAATTGCTCCAGAGGACAAAGAAAAGACAACTTTCACCTGTCCATTTGGAACGTTTGCATACCAACGAATGCCCTTTGGGTTATGCAACGTGAAAGTACACCTAGAGGGGGGTGAATAGGCATATGGCTAATCTAATGACTAATGATGTAGAATAAAAAACAAATTGCAACACACTTAGTATAACCAAAGAGTGTAACCGAATTCTCGGTGAAGGGCTTTGGACTATCTCCTCTAAATTCCTCTAAATAAGAGTTGAGGTGCTATGTAAAGCTCTCTTGGTTCAACACAAGTATGGGAACATAAACAATACCAAGCATATAAGATATGAGCAATATGAATCAATGCAAGATATAAAGAGAGAGTTTAGAGATAGTGGATCAATCACAAACACAAAGATATGTTTCGAGGTTCGAGCCACTTCTCTACGTCCCCACCTTCACACAGAAGGATTTTCACTATATCGTCCACACAGGACTTCCTACATAGGGAACCTCTACTGAGGATTTGGGTAAATACAACTAGGAGTACACAACTCCTCTCTCTAACAAACACAACCTCTACACAAGAGGCAAGGCACAACAACTATCACCTCTACACTTAGAGGGATAAGGCACTAAGCCAAACCAACCACAATCACCTCTACACTTACCAGGATACCAACACAACCAAGCACAACCTCCACAATCACCTCTACACAAGAGGGATACCAACAAATACAAGGAAGATTACAACTCTTGGTGATCTCAAAGACCACAGACCAATTTTCTCACAAAACAAGATCGTATAGATAGGATAGATATGATAGCTCAAGTGTGAGTTAGAAAACAAATCACAAAGAACAATACTTGGGAAAACAATTAGAATAAGATAGAAATGAAGATCAAAACTAATATCCCAAATACTCTATTTTTCTTTGATTTTTCCAACCCCTGAAAACAAATAAAGATAAATATTTTTTAAACCAAAAACTCTTTTAAAACTTGTTGCTAAAACACTTAAGAAGATTAGAATTTTTGCTCTTGAAATTCTTGGTGAAAACAGCCAATGAGGGGCTATTTATAACCCTCCAAAAATCTACCCGTTGGCAGCCAGGAAAGGGCAGAAATGCCCTTCTGGTCGATCAGCCAACGGCCATTTTTATGACCGTTGTGCCACCGGTCGACCTCCCGGTCGACTGAGGCCTAGATACAGATAGCAGATGCTCTCTGCCGGTTAACCATCCGATCGATCGGGGCCAGATCCAGAGAGCAGAGCTCCCTGGCGGTCAAACAGCCTGGTCGACCGGCCCTCCAGCCTATATGGTCATGCGCGCTTGTGCACATCGGTCGACCGGACCGGTCAACCATCTTCTGCCTCGGTCGACCGTCCGGTCGACGGCAGAAGGCCAGAACAACAATTATAGGGATTGAAAACTTGTCTTTTTACCTTCTAAAAAATCCCATAAAATATACATAAATTCCATAAAAATAATTTCTTTTAAGATCTTTGAATAATAAATATGTGTGACCAAAATTCAACACATATTATAAACAATTTGAACTATTTCTGTGATATTGAAATTAGGCTTTAAACATAAATCTGTATTTTTTAAAACTTGGATTTTTGAAATGGAAAACAGTTTTCTCCAAAATTCATGTAAATACAAAACATGAAATTGAAATAACTTTGAAGCATATTGTATATGGATAGAATCTAATATACATATAAGATATATATATATATATATATATATATATATATATATCTATATTTTGACATGAAATCAAAAATCGGTTAAACTGAAAACCGAAACCAATAAACTTAAAAACTTGTGTGTGTATGTGAACTTGAGTATATCAACACTATCTAATCTTTACACAAGATCTAAACATACTAAACTCAAACCGAAGTCTTCTTGTCTCCAAGCCGACTTGATCCAAACGCGATCCAACGAGCTTGACTCCAACCGAGTACTAGATGCGATCTTGATGCTCGAGCTCTTAAATCAACATGTGAAAGCTCCAAAACTCCTTTGTTGAAGCTAAACACCTACTAATATCTTGGTCAATCACTGAAACTATTTAAACACAAGGTTATTAGTAAACTATAACTACATGAGTTAATCATCATCAAAACTAGAGTGATGGGCCTCTGGGCCAACAATCTCCCCTTTTTTGATGATGACAAAACTCATGGAGTTATATATGCATGGATTAAAGTTAAGCTTCATAGAAGCTCCCCCTTAACTCATGCATAGAAATAAATATAAAGATATGCAATGAATGCGCGTATAAACAAAACAACACATATATGCATACATGAAGAATACTTAAATAAAACATATATGCTCTGATACTAATTGAAAAAATAACATGCATATAAATGATAAAAACATGCATATATAAACATGCATATATAAAACTCCAAATTTCTCTTTCCCTTTTTGTCAAATCATCAACAAAGGGGCATAAATAAACTCTCAAAAATAATTCTCCTATTTTGTTAAATCAAACAAGAAGGATGTATATGCGATATACATTCATAAAGAGAAGAGACGTAAAGTTACTCCCCTGCATACGTGCTTACATAAAAAATAGATGACTAAACCCTAATGACATAACGCATAATATACAATGTATAAAAGGAGATGTGAAGCTCCCTCTATACACGTGTAAGACATAGAGAAGAGAGGTCAAGCTCCTCAATATGAGATACACTCAACATGAATATATATAGAGAGATGTTAAGCTTCCCTTACATATAAGCAATGCATATCAAAACAATATGATACCAATTGAAATATATATCAATTTATGATAAAGGTATACATCGAAACATTATGATACCAATTTATGATATCAATTTAAAATAAACAAAACATGTTTAAGATACCAATTAGAAAGTAAACAAATTTTTACGATACTAAAAGATACCAATTGAAAATATCTTGATACCAATTTAAAATGTCTTGTAAATTATGATATCAATAGAAAAAGAAGCATTGTATGTTTTTGATACCAATTGAAATATATATATTGAAAATCTTGATACCAATTGAAAGTAAAAACCAAATTGTTTTAGGTAAACATAACTCATATCAATATAGATACCAATTTAAAATAAAACATGATATCAATTTAAAAATGTTAGCATATACCAAAACAAAGTATTTTTCATCATAAAGAATGAGAGTAAGATACCAATTGAAATAAAACCGATTGAAAGACAAAACATGAATTTTCTCCCCCTTTATGAAATACCAATAAAATGATGCATAAGCTTGTATAAGATACCAATTGAAAAATAATTGACATTAAGAAATAAATCAAGCTTTGCATAAACATAATTTGTTCTTTAAGATGTAAAGATGTTGTAAGCACAATCAAGTCACATATATATGTATGAAAATGTAAATACCAATCGAAATTGATACTATTTGAAGTTTAAAGCATACATATATAGAAAACAAAAATATGAGTATACAAAAAAAATATCAATTATGATACAATTGAAAATATAATGAGGATCAAGTGTATAACTCATACTATCTCCCTTTTCATGCACATGTTAAAAAAATTTCAATTTTAGCATACAAGGCATGGTCGCCCAGCCAACCGCCCTTGGAAAGAAGGGGTTTTCAAAAATAGGATTTGAAAATATTTTAACATGATTGAAAACTCTTCCAAATGAAGAAATACTCAACTAGTTTTATAATAATCTTGAAAACTAGTACGAAATCCTTCAAGCAAGTAATAGAACAAGAAGATATCTATGAAAATATGAAAATCACACAATCATCAACACTCAATTAGCATAAAGCTCATATAATCTCATGGAAACAAATCATGAGTAAACATCAAATATAGAGTGTAAAAGACATGTAATTAACAAAATCATAGAAATAGGGCATTTAAGCTCAAATGAAGTTCCTTACCAAAACATGAAAATCATTGAAGCTAAATAGGCTTCAAGGTATATGTATGTTTTATCTAAACTAGAAGAATAGATACATATCCCAAACATAAATGAGTCTATAATAAAAATTTTGCATAAAAAGTAAGTGACTCAAGGGTATACATGTATATCCAATAGTTTTAACAAAATTATCATATACATGAAAATAAATACATTTTTATTTAAAACATGTCCAAAAATAGGGAATACAAGTTGAAATGCAAGAATCATCAAAATTAGGTTATACTAGTACATCTAATGGGTACAAATGAGCAATTAAGCACAAACATACAAAAATCAAATATGGCTCATTAGTTGTACAAGTATAAACATAAGTTTTAATGAAAACTATATCTAAACAAGTGATCAAAACATGAAGTACAAAAACCATAAACAAACATGATCATTAGGGTAAATGCTCATGTTTAGAACTATGATATACACAATAGCTAAACTAAAGTGAGAACACAAAAATGATAATCCATATAAATATGGGTGTATCTCAAAGATTATATAAGCATATCAATAGTCTAATTTACATGGAATTTAACATACTAATCATGAAAAATCAAAACATGCTAAAAATCAACAATCTAAAAGCATGTAAATAAATAAGGAGTTAGAGATAGTAACCAAAATCATTAGGGCTAATCTTTAGGTCTCCAAACCATGGTGGTCCTCCCACCAAACTTCCTTGAAGGTGATACATTCAATGTAGTGTCCATCAAGCACAAAAGCATTCACCATCAAGGCACCAATACCCTCACGTCACGCGAGAGCCCACACCTACATCAAATACAATAGGAGTGGATTTTGATACACATACCTTATTGGGTCCATGGAGGTTAGTACCTTTCCTAACCCAAACAAATCTATTTACAAAATTTGAAGTATTTAATCTATCGTAACAAAATTTTTCAAGGCGGCCCTTACGTTCACAATGTGTACAAGAGAACACATGAGCATACATGGTGTCATATGTGTGAGCATGAGAAGCAAGTGTATGCCGTGGTTTGTGTGCATGCATATGAGGAGCATGTTTCTTGTGAAACATGGATTCCAACCGTGTGTGGTTCATGGCACATTGGCTCAAAGTGGAGCCCAACCAATCAACACTCTTCTTTAACATACATATATCATTTTCAATGTTAGAAGAAGAAGTGGAGCATAAAACATGTTTGTTAATAGAGGATGAGCCTATAGTAGCATGACAAACATGTGAATCAATATAATTTTTCAAAGATTTATTTTTCTTAGAAACCAAATCTAGTTCTATTGAAATAGAAGTAATTTTATTTTTCAAACATTGGTTCTCTTTTAAAACAATTTCAAGTTTTGAAGTCAAAGTCTCATTTTTCTTCAAAATAATGTCACAATCATTTTTCTTTTTCAAAATTTTAGTTTCCTTTAAGACAAGGTCAAGTTGGGTTTTCAAGGAATCTCTTTCACTTGAAATCTCCCTTCTCTTGCAAAACCAAGTCAAGTTTTGAACACAAATCCTTATTTTTTTTATTTAATTTAATACTTTTCTTTTTTAAAACATGGTATTTTTCTAGCAAGTTTTCACACACAAAAGATAGTTCTTCATTTAAAACATCAGCATCAACATAATCATCACTACAAGAAGAATTAGTACTATCATCTAGTTGAGTATCCAAGTGAACCTTAATGGAGTCATTCCCTTGGACCATGTAGCAAGGTTGGTTGGACTCATCTCCACTAGATGCTTCCTCCACATATTTTGACATTTGAAGCTTTGGAGAGGTCAAAGTGTTCCACACTGCAAAAGCGGAATCACAATGAGAAATCATAAAAAGATAATCTTTGCTAAGTGTGTTTCTAAGTGCCATTAGGGCTTGTGCATTGGCCTCTATATGCTTGCTATTATCAAGATAAGATTTCTTCATAGCGGCAAGGTAAACATGCAAGCCTACGATTTTTAAGTAAGCACTCATTCTAAGCTTCCACATATTGATGTTAGAAACATCAAATATGAGAGGGGCAAGGTAATCCATGAGTGTGTGTGTAAACAAGTATGTGTGCAAATGTGAATCTAGATTAGCTAACCAAGATCTCACTCCTAGGTGGTTAAACCTAATATTAGGAGCGTAGGCTCTGACACCAATTGAAAGTACACCTAGAGGGGGGTGAATAGGTATATGGCTAATCTAATGACTAATGATGTGGAATTAAAAATAAATTGCAACACACTTAGTGTAACTAAAGAGTGCAGCCGAATTTTCAAGGAAGAGCTCTGGACTATCTCCTCTAAATTCCTCTAAATAAGAGTTGAGGTGCTTTGTAAAGCTCTCTTGGTTCAACACAATTATGGGAACACAAACAATACCAAGCATATAAGATATGAGCAATATGAATTAATGCAAGACATAAAGAGAGAGAGTTTAGAGATAGTAGATCAATTGCAAATACAAAAATATGTTTCGAGGTTCGAGCCACTGCTCTACGTCCACGCTTCACACAGAAGGATTTCCACTATATCGTCCACACAGGACTTCTCACACAGGGAACCTCCACTGAGGATTTGGATAAATACAACTAGAAGTACACAACTCCTCTCTCCAACAAACACAACCTCTACACAAGAGGTAAGGCACAACAACTATCACCTCTACACTTAGAGGGATAAGGTACTAAGCCAAACCAACCACAATCACCTCTATACTTACCGGGATACCAATACAACCAAGCACAACCTCCACAATCACCTCTACACAAGAGGGATACCAACAAATACAAGGAAGGTTACAACTCTTAGTGATCTCAAAGACCACAAACCAATTTTCTCACAAAAACAAGATCCTTGAATATGATAGATATGATAGCTCAAGAATGAGAATACAAGGTGTTTGAAAAATAAATCACAAAGAAAAATACTTGAGAAAACAACTAGATAAGATAGAAATGAAGATCAAAACCAATATCCCAAATACTCTATTTTTCTTTGATTTTTTCAACCCTTAAAAACAAATAAAGATAAATCCTTTTTAACCCAAAAACTCTTTTAAAACTTGTTGCTAAAATACTCAAGAAGATGGGAATTTTTGCTCTTGAAATTCTTGGTGAAAACAGCCAAAGAGGGGCTATTTATAACCCTCCAAAAATCTGCTCGTTGGCAGCCAGGAAAGGGCAGAAATGCCCTTCCGGTCGACCGGCCAACGGTCATTTTTATGACCGTTGTGCCACCGGTCGACCACCCGTCGACCGAGGCCTAGATACAGAGAGCAAATGCTCTCTGTCAGTCGATCGCGACCGCCCGGTCGACCGGCTCAATCAACCGGCCCTCCAGCCTATATGGATGTGCACGTTCGTGCACATCGGTCGACCGGACCGGTCCACCGTCTTCTGCCTCGGTCGACCGTCCGGTCGACGGCAGAAGGCCAGAACAACAATTATAGGGATGAAAACTTGTCTTTTTACCTTCTAAAAAATCCCATAAAATACACATAAATTTCACAAAAATAAGCTCTTTTAAGATCTTTGAATAACAAATATGTGTGACCAAAACTCAACACATATTATAAACAATTTGAACTATTTTTGTGATATTGAAATTAGGCTTTAAACATAAATTGGTATTTTCCAAAACTTAGAATTTTGAAATGAAAAACCGTTTTCTCCAAAATTCATGTAAATACAAAAACATGATATTGAAACAACTTTGAAGCATATTGTATATGGATAGATCCAACATACATATAAGATATATATATATCTATGTTTTTGACATGAAATCAAAAATCGGTTAAACCGAAAACCGAAACCAATAAACTTAAAAAATTGTGTGTGTATATGAAATTGAGCATATCAATAGTATTTAATCTTTACACAAGATCTAAACATACTAAACACAAACCGAAGTCTTCTTGTCTCCAAGCCGACTCGATCCAAACGCGATCCAACGAGCTTGACTCCAACCGAGTACTAGATGCGATCTTGACGCTCGAGCTCTTGAATCAACATGCGAAAGCTCCAAAACTCCTTTGTTGAAGCTAAACACCTACTAATATCTTGATCAATCACTGAAACTATTTAAACACAAGATTATTAGTAAACTATAACTACATGAGTTAATCATCATCAAAACTAGAGTGATGGGCCTCTGGGCCAACACAACACTCCTGCAACGTTCCAACATTGCATGCTTAGTCTTTTCTCAGATATGGTAGAAAGATTTCTGGAAATTTTTATGGATGATTTTTCGATTTATGGCGATTCCTTTGACCAATGCCTGTGTCATCTAAAGTTGGTCTTACAAAGCTGCATGGAGGAGAACTTGACACTTAACTGGGAAAATGTCATTTCATGATCAAACAAGGAATTGTTCTTGAGCATGAGATTTCAAGTAGAGGGATTGAGGTTGACAAATATAAAGTGGAGGTGATAGCAAAAATCCCTGAACCAAAGTGCTTAAAAGATATCAGATCTTTCCTGGGGCATGCTGGCTTTTACAAAAAGTTTATTAAAGAGTTTAGTAAGATTGCTAGACTTTTAACTAATCTTTTAGGAAAAGATGTGCCTTTATATTTTGATGAGGGATGTCTACAAGCTTGGAAAACAAAAACTTATCTCGGCACCAATAATATCAGCACTTGATTGGACTAGACCCTTCGAAATCATGTGTGACGCCTCTGATTATGTCATAGGCGTTGTTCTAGGACAGCGCATTGATAACAAGTAACATATTATTTATTATACTAGAAGGACACTTAATGAGGCCCAACTCAATTACACAGCAGCTGAAAAAAAATTTAGCAATTGTATTTGTGTTGGAGAAATTCCTCCAGTACCTACTAGGGTTTAAGATAACAATTTTCACCGACCATTCCGCCCTCAGGTATCTGATGCAAAAGAAGGATGCTAAGGCTAGGCTTATTCATTGGATACTTCTTTGGCAAGAATTTGATCTAGAATAAAGGATAAAAAGGGTGTCAAAATGTGATGGCTGATCACCTTTTAAGGATTCCTAATGCACTAGTAGAGATGATACCAATCAACAAAAATTTTCCTGACGAACACATCTTCGTGATGTGTAAAGAGCCCTGGTATGCTGACATCGCTAACTACCTTGCAACCGGACAAACACCTTTGAGTTGGTCAAATCAGGATGAGCACCGCTTTTTGACACAGATACAGTTCTTCTTTTGGGACAAACCATATCTATTCAAATATTGCCCTGACCAGATTATTAGAAGGTGTCTTCCTGAGGTTGAACATCATAGCGTATTGACATTTTGTCATGAGTTTGCATGTGGTGAACATCTTGGTCTACGAAAGACAGCCGAGAAACTTCTTCAGAGTGGTTTCTATTGCCCACTTTCTTCAAGGAAACTTACACTTTTTGCAAACTCTGTGCATAATGTCAGATGACGGGTTGAGTCATATGCACAGACATGATGCCCCTTACACCAATCTTGGAAGTAGAAATTTTTGACTTGTGGGGTATTGATTTTATGGGACCCTTTCCAACATCCTATGGCAACCAATTCATTTTGATAGTCATAGACTATGTTTCTAAGTGGGCTGAAGCTGTTCTAACTAGGACGAATAACAACTGAGTTGTCATCAAGTTTTAAGAAAAGATATCATTTCACGCTTTGGAGCCCCCCCGTGCGATAATAAGTGATAATGGAAGTCATTTCTCTGCAATTGGGCTTTTGAAGCCCTAATGCGGAAATACTCTATTTCTCACAAATTATCCATGGCTTACCATCCTTAGACAAATGGACAAGTGAAGGTAACAAATAGACAAATTAAACTCATCTTGGAGAAGACCGTGGGACAGAATCATAAGGACTAGTGCATCAAACTTGTTGATGCTCTATCTACTTATCGGACCGCCTACAAAACTATCCTAAGAATGTCTCTATATCGAGTGATATTTGGAAAACCATGCCATTTGCCCAAGAACTTGAGTACCGTGCTTTGTGGGTGATTAAACAACTGAATTTTGACTTGAAGAAAGTTGGTGACTTAAGAAAATTACAGATTTCTGAGCTTGAAGAAATACGAAATGAAACTTATGATAATGCTCGGATTTCTAAATACAGAACCAAACTATTCCATGACCGATCCATAAATCGGAAGATTTTTTTGTCCCAAACGAAAGGCTCTATTATACAATTTCAGGCTTCACCTCTTTCCCGGTAAATTGAAGACCAGATGTTCAGGACCCTATCTTGTGCATATAGTTTTTTCTCATGGTGCTGTTGAAATATCTGATCCAAAGAATGGAAGTACTTTTAAAGTCAATGGTCAAAGATTGAAATCATTCTACACCACTGAGCCAGAGTCACACGAGACTTTTGAACTGGGTCTTTGCGACCCAGTTTATAGGTAACCAGGAAATCCTTCAAATTTCTCTGTCATTCATTGTAATCTTTTTGGGACCCTTCTTGTAAATACCTACATACCGCCAATTTTTTTCTTTCTTTAATATATAGAATCATATAGAAAGCAAGCAAACAAAATAAAAAATAAAAAAATAGGATTTAATTGATAAATAACACCTAGGTTTTCTCTCTCTTATAAATATGCGAATTATTTCCAATAAAATTTAGAAATAAATCCTAGGTAACTTATTTACGTTTTTAACTAGCGGCAAAAAAGAACACAACACGCTTCTCAGGCCTCTATAAAACCTCTCCATACCCACTCCTATGCCTCTACCCTAATTTCAGATCAGATCTGGAGAGGAGAGATGAGCGCGTCGCCACCAAAAATTCCCAGCCTCTGCCTCCCTAAATCTGCCGTGTTTTCTCTGCCAAAGCAGTGGATCCGTGGCGTTTCTGAGGAGTCATGTTCGCTAGTAAATTTCTCTGTGATTGATTTCCCTTGTAGGTCCCAGATCTACAGCAAACTCTGCATTCTGTGTGGATTGCTCTGTGTAATTTAGTTTTTAATTCCCCCCACGAATTCCAGGGGAGGTTTGCGAATTCCTATCTTTTTCCCTGAATTTCAATTCATGCACCTACTATTTTTGCTGAAAAGGATTTTTCTAGGATCCTTAATGATGTCAATGGGTATGGCCATGTGTTTCTTAATAGGATTAGGGAATAGAATTGCTTCACATTGGTTTATGATAATTCTGAGTATGAAGCTTATTATTATCCTGAACTTGTTAAAATCTTCTACTCTAGTATTAACCAAGCCACTATAGATCTTGATGCTCATCAGTTTACTGTGTATCTGGCGACTGGGAACATCATTGTCACCACTAATATGATAGATAATTACACGCAAATCTCTAGCAACCCACATCATTGTGAGCCCCTTCCTTTGATAGAATACATGACCATCATGGGTGCTCGTTGCACTGTGCAGGACCGTGGGCTCAAAGCCAGTACAACCTTCAAGAACATACATTGCGTTGGATGCTGGATCCAATGCAATATCCTTGGCCTAGACCACACCACTTCTTTCAATAGGCCAGTGTTGCAGATTATTCATGATCTGATGACAAAGCAGCACACAGTATGCATTGAAACGATCATATTTAACTGTCTCATCACCAACTCCACACAAAAAGAGGTGCCAAATATTCGCATCCTGTGTTAGTGACTCATTTGTACAAGAATTTTCTACAGACGACGTCTTTAATTCATATGACCGGGTATTTGTTGCACCAGAACGGGCAACTAGCACATACAATAGTTGTTTACATGCCGTTTGGACCCCTATTGTGCAACCTGAGGATGCCCAAGAAGAATCCTCTTTTGAGGAACTATTAGAGGAGGATGATGAGCCTTCTTTTTGGCAACAACCCCCGCCCACTAACTTTAAAGCCTTCATGTCTTCCATATGGAAAGGTATGAAGAAAATTTTCAAGGGCCAGATTAGGTTAGGGAAGCAGATGGAGGAGTAGACCACTCGTTTGGAATGAATTGAGCAGGGTTTGCGGAGATCACAATCGGCCGGTCCAAGCATCATGGCTGGTCTGAGTCATAGGAGGGGGTGATATCCTTTCATTACCTTATTTCATTGATTACAAAGTGAAAGCAGTGAGAATTACTGTCTACCTTTGGGCTAACGGGTCGTGTCCACGAGGAGGAATGCGATGAAAGTTTTTCAATTTTTTTGTTTAAAAGCAAAGAATGGTGTCAGTGTTTTTTATGTTGAAAAGAGAATGGAGAGTAAGGAAGTTATTAAAAGAAAAATTGAAAACTTAGAAAAGGCTTTGGAAAAGATGATCTTTAAAAAATGTTGAAGATTGATTTGTTATTGCTTTAATATATGAAAAAGATCTGGGCTCACTATCTTACTACTCAACGATATGTTCTTCTCTTGAAATTCTCAGTCTCTCAACTTGATCATAGGTGAAAATTTAAGCTTGAGTTTTGAAAGTTTTAAGCAAAACAAATAAGATTGTTTGGAAAAGTTTAACTTTTTTCTTAAGAAATCGTCTTGAACTGAATGTTAAATCATCAAATTGTCTTTCAAGTATGAAAAAAAACAAGTTCAAGTGATGTTTTAAGAAAATAGAAGTTTAGAAATCCAAACCCATCCTCATGTGCCTTCAAGAACACTTTCAAAAAAAAAGGCTTAGTTTAAGGCATACATATAATTCCGTTAGGTTCTTTACATCAAAACCATTCAAAACAAGAGGGATCGAAGAGAGAGATGATAGTGAGCCCAGAAAAGTGAATTTAGCTGCTCATGATTAAAGTAAAACAAGACATGTAAATGAAATAATACATATCCGTGAATTGGAGAAGAATAGAAGCCTTGAACCTTTATTGATGTCACTTTAACTTCAGATTACAATCACTCTTTTCCTCTCTCTCACTTGTATCTGGACTGAACTATGAATTAAAAACAAAGATACAACTTATTAATACTATCTAACATAGAACCTAAATCTTAAAAATAAAAAGAAAAACTTAAACTAATTTCTGGTCCCTTTTTCTCTGAAAAATACAGTATTTATAGGAAAAAATCAAACGAGAGAGAGCGAACGAAGATGGGGGAAGCAAACGCTCCCCAACTACGTCAACAAAGCCGCAGAAATGCGGCCAAAGGAAACACGACTTTGGCCGCGTTTTCGCGGCCTGGGTGTGGCCAGGTAGCCACACCCGGGGTGGTGATCCCTGATTTAGTGATTTCCCTTTATCTCTTGCTGATTTTCTCGTTTCAGCTCCTAGATTTGATGAAACTACCTTTCATCTTTGGCTTTAACCATTTGATTCAGGATGATTTTTTTTAACCGATTTTTAACTTCTCTGATTTCCTATGATCTACCCTGATTTTCTGATTTCGAATTAATTCTGAATTAAATCAGAATTTTGATGGGCTTTTGGGCTCGTTTCTCTTCCTTTTCCTTTAACAATGGGCCTGCATTTTATAAATAAAAATAAGACTTATTAATAGGATTTATTAGATAATAAACATGGTAATGTGACAATATATATGCAATATATGTGACCGATCATTCATGTATGTGTTTTATTTGTATACATTAGGGACAATGCATGAGATAGGTATGGAGGGTGAGTACTAACATAGATTTTTTAGGATTTTAAATTTTTTTAAGATTTTGATTTTCTTATAAAAAAAATTTCTTTGATCCATTTTTAAGAAAATTAACTTGATCTTAGGAATTAGGAAAACTCTAAACTAGGATTTCTTGAGATAAGTTGAAATAAGAAGAATTGTAGGATTTTTAGGTTATGAAAGAAAAAATAGAAAGATAATTAGATTTTGAATTTTTCCTAAGTATTATAAACATTTACATGTTGAGGGATTTAACAAAGACTTAGTACCTTTATTTATATAAAATATAAAAGAAAAAGAAAATGGTGGAAATTAACACTTAATCACCAATCAAGTTGGTTAGTTGTACCTTAAGAAGTGTGACCAGTCACGTCTAAAGGTGGTTGAGTCCTTAACACTCGTGGCCTTATTTACTCGAGTCCTTGAACCTTAAGAATGCATCCTCATTTGGTGCCTTAAGACCATCTGGTATGAGAGTCATCGGTAATAGGCTCGCTACATGAGTAAATTAGAAAGCCTAATGAAGCTAAGGAAAATAAATAAGTGTAAATATATAAATAATATATATATATATATAAATAAAAATATATATAATAATAGAATATAAATTAAAGTATCATAGTCTAAGAATAATTCCTTATACATATAAATGTATATATTTTAGGCTTGATACAAAATCTGATGCTCTCTCTCTCTATTTTTGCAACTTATTCTTAATTGAAGACAAAACTTCAAATGGAGACTTATAATGAAAAGGAATGGTTTGGGGTAACCTAAAACCAGAAGATCACTTAAATTTTTGCAAAAATGGTTCATAAACTTTCTTTCTTTTCTTTTTTGAAAAATCACTAACATGTTTCTTTTTCTTTAGATTTTGTGGGTGCAATCCGCTGAAAATCCTCAGGAGATAGCACTCCTCCTCTAGGGTAACCTAGAGGTTTAACGGCTTGTTGCACATGCTCAGTGCAATCATGTCACCTATGAAAGTGGTGTAATAATGTAGTAAGTGGTGTAATAATATAGTTAGGATTTTAATTTTTTTTCTTTACTTATTTTGCTCGAGGACGAGAAAAAGCTAGGTATGGGGGTGTGATTAGTGTTCAATTTTGTATCATTTTGCATCACATTTTCATGCATATTATCAATGAAAATAAGCTTTTTAATAGCGTCTCTCTTAAATTTCAATTCACTCTTTAATGAAGAAGGCCCAAATCCAAACTAATTTAAGGATTTAAAGGAGATTAAAAGAGACCAAATCAAAGAAGCCCACATCTATAACGAATCAGGAAATATCCTCGTGGTTCTAGAAACTCCCACAGTACACCTGGGCAGAGACAAGCTGTCAGCGCATTCGCTGGTATAACTGCCAGATTCTACCGCGAAAATACGGCTTTGGCCACATTTCCACGACAGTACTAGGGTCGTTGAAGCAGTGTTTGATCCTAAAGCTGCGATTGATAGCGTTGAGCTCCTGGTGCCTATATAAAGACCCCTAGGGCCTCTGTTGTAAAGGGGGATAGGATAGCCATAAATTTTTGAAGAAGGTTTAGGATTTCTTTAGGTTCCTCTTTAGTTTTCTCTTATAATTTTCTTTTCTCTTTTAAGGTTCAGAGAGAGAGAGAGTGAGTGAGTGAGAGTGAGGTCTCTGTAATTGAGAGTGACAATCAAATGCAAAACTCATGTTCTCCTTCCGTTAATTTCTTTCTCTTTTAATTCTTACTATTTACTTTCAAGCTTTTAATTTCTTGCATTTTAATCTACTATGTTTTCTTCTTTGCTTTACTTCTCCATGGATAACTAACTCTCTAACATGGCTAACTAACCTCTAATACTACTAACTGCTAACTCTTGGAAGATGCTAACTCATATGATTTATTAGATGTTTATAATTTCTAGTCTTGTGCCTAACAAGTCTCTCTAATTCCCAATGAAGATGAGTGTTATATTTGATCTTAATGAAGGTTTTGTGATTCCCTCCATATGATTCATGTGTGCCTCTTTAGAGCCTTGTTTTCTTAACAATGGCCTTGATGGAACATGATGATGTGATTACTTTAGTATGCTAATAAATTAATGCACTAGCTTCTTATTTCATGCTAGCTCAAACCATGGCTTTGATGATCTAATGAACTTAACATTCTTATTGTGCATATCTAAATTATGAATCTCAAATTCTTAAGTTCCATTCTTGTGAACCTATTGGGAGCCTATGATCCAAGAAGGCCACCTATCCAAGCTAAGAGAACAACTCAACAAATTAGGATAACTCTTTGACTTGATAAAGTAAGATGAACAATATGCCAATGAATCTACATGAGGCACAATTCTTCGAAGAGATTAGTAAGTTGGTAGTATAGAGTTGTTAGTTAGTCATGCCTTTCTTTCTATCTGATTAAAACTCTTCTAACTTCTAAAAACTCTCTCTCTAATACAAAGTCCATTTTTCTCTTTTACTTTTTCAAATTCACCGATTCATTCTACCTTCCTTGTTTTTATTCTTCTTTTCTTAATACAACAAGATCCATCATCTTTTTTTTTTATTTTCTTTTCCAATTCTTGAACAAAGGAGAACTTTTCATTTTCTTTCCAAAACAATAACAACAAGACTAAGAAAGCTTCCATCGCAAACCCTCACTGCGGATACGGCCCGTTATAACTTTTGCTACAAACGGTAGTTCGAAGGAGCATATTAACTCTACATATATACTAGAGCTTGAACATTGTACAAAGATTTGCACGGTTTACTCTAAACTCTTGCTCCTTTTTTCCTCGAACAGTACATAACCATTGCATATAGAATAGGACCAACTCTTTGGCTGATTTATCCGCTTTGAGTGAATCTTGTTTGATATATTCTGTGCACTTACACAAAATCAATTTTAAGGGCAAAACCCAAATAATCAAGATAAGGTGGGGATTTCATCACCCTTTCTCAGCCCAAAAATAATTTTTCAAGCATTCACAATCCAAGCTTAATTTAAAAATTGATAGACGTTGGCCCCTCGGACATCTCAGACTTATTTAAGAGATTGACCTAAGGGAAAGTTGTTAGAATTTGACTCTTGTCAAATCGGTGTCCAAGATTGGAGATTGATAGGTGAAACCTTGAAGAACAGTGATTTGGCATAATTAGGCCCGTTGCTTCAGCACGGATATCTCCCACTGGTCTTGCCCCTACCTGGCCGATTAACTTGTGGTCAGATATCTACAAGGCACCCCGATGGACAATCTAACCAGTTAGGAGCCATCTAGGTCTAAATCAACCCAAGTATAGGCTTGTTTTCTTTTTTTTCTTTCTTTTTCTTTATTTGTTGTTTGTTTGTTTGTTTTTCCTTTTTGTAGATTGTGAAATAGATTTCAATAACAATTTTTTCAATCCTAATATGAATTCATATTGTACCCCTATCTCATTTGATTTGAATAACTCCAACCCGGCTATGTACAACATGAACCAACCATATAGGCCGGATTGGATTCATCCGACTCAATATGACCCATATCTCAAATTCTATGATCTAAATTTTTAAAATAATTTTCACTCTTCATAGAGCCAGTGGGGATTCACCGCCCTCGACTTAGATTATCAATCACATTGTCCACCATCTTCTTCCCCACATTTTGCTTCACATACTCTTTTTTTAGAACCACCAATTGTAGAAAAAAAGAGTTACAAAGGAGTTTGGAAGAAATGATAGAAGCTCAATAACAATTTGAAAACATGGTGGCCTCATCATATCCACAGAATTCGTATAGTTCTTTTCCAGAAACACTAAAGGAAAAATCATTATTGGAAAAGACTGTGAAATTAGTCCAGGAGTCCGAGCGACAAATTCAAAGCATGTTTGACTTCCACTGTCTACCAAATTTTCATATAACCCAAGAATCATGTCATTTTGAAAATCAAGATTCAATTTCATCATACCAATCTGAACTTGACCAAAATTAAATCCTTGACATTTAAGCAAGTTATTCATTTTCTGAAATTGAACTTAAAAATGAATGTGATCCTGCGCTTCAATTTAGTGATTCGAATCCAATCCTTAAATCAATATCAACTCCTGCAGTGTTACCTGAGCTAAGTAATATTCTTAAGCCAGTTTTCATTCCTATAATTCCTAAACTTGAATGAATAATTTAACCCATTCATATTCCTTCCGTGGACAAAAATCAAGATTCATTTTCATTCCATCCATTTGAACTTGTCCAATATTTCGAGAACCATTTTGATATTTTTGCAAGTTATACTTTTCCTGAAATTGAACTTGAGTATGAATGTGATCCCAATCCACAAGTTGATAATTTCATTTCATCTTTTGATTCAATAATGACTCCAGTATCTTTACCAGATTTTTTCCATATTCCAGAGTCAATATTGAATTTTGTACCTGTACACCATGAAATTGAATCACCAATATTTTACGATCACATTCCGTTAATGAGAAAAGTGTGAGAACATCAATTCTTTAATTTGGAACCAATTTTTGTACCTATTTTTACTTTTACTTTTGAATCTCGACTTGATTTAAGTTAAATTCCCGAGTCGGCATTTGTTCCTATTCTGTTTGAGCCAAATCAATCATCTTCCACAAACACACTTCATTATTGGACAAAGATATTGAACAAAATGACTCAAGAAATATTCTTAAAAATTGAAAATTGAATGGGATAATTTTTTAAATAAACCATACACTTCTACATTCTTTTACTGGGTCATATTAGAGAGGTCACTGGTGGGTTCCTACAAGATCCAAAATTTCTGAATTGGACCATATTTTGTGGATCAATCAGACCACCACCGGAATCACCACCATGAGGTAATTTTTTTCCCCTCTCCATTTGTTTCATGCATATACACATTTATGATGTATTGCGGATAATGCATAAGATAAGTGTGGGGGAGAGTTTACTAACGTAAGTTGTTCTAAACTTTATTTCTTTTACACTTCTTTTTAAAAAATTTAGATTTTTCTTTTGTATAATAACCCTTTTCTTTTCTTTATACAAAACCTTTTTGAAATAAAAGAAATAGTATTGATTTACTTTTAAGAAAATTAAGATTATCTTAGGAATTAGGAAGACCTAAAATTATGAATTTTTAAACCGAGTCAAAATAATAGATCTTTTCTAAATTTTATGATATGGGAGTAAGATTGAAAACATAATTTGATTTTGAATTTTATTGTCTTAGATATATGCACTTCATACTTACACAATTTTTTAGAATTGAAACAAAGACTAAAAATGCTATGAAATATTAAAAAAATGATGATAATAAAAATCACTTATTGAAACTGGGTAATTATGCCTCAGGAAGCATGATTATTCACGCCTAAAAGATGAACAAAAACAAAATAATCCCCTTTAGTTTTGTGACCTTGTTTACTCGAGTCCTTCAGCCCGAGGGATATTTTCTCATATGGTGCCCTAAAATCATCTGGTTTGGGAGTCACCGGCTAAAGGCTCCCGGTAAATAAGAAAGGCAGAGAAAACTAAGGGAAGAAAAAATAAATATATACAAATAAATGCAATGAAAGTTAGAGTCGATATCCAAAAAACCTTCACAGCTCACAAAGTATAAATTTTTCTAAGAGTTTTATGAAAGATCAAAGAGTCAATTCAATTTTAAATTCTTACATATAATTTATAATAAGATTTTGTATTTAGATTTAGTTTAAGAAAGAATAATTTCTGATTGACCTATGACCTTGGATCGCTTAAATTTTCTGCAAAATATTTCATCACTTTTCTCTATTTCGAAACGCGTTTTCAAAATACTAACATTTGATTTCTTTCTTTAAGGATATTGTCGGTGTAATCTGTTGAAAACCCTCAAGAGATAAAACTCCTCCTCTCGGGAAAACTTAGAGGTCTAACGGCATGTTATACACGCTCAGTACAACCGCGTCACCTGCGAAAGTGGTGTAATAATCTTCTTAATTAGCTTTTTGTTTTGCTGGGGACAAGAAGAAGATAAGTGTAGGTGTGATTGGTCTCTATATTTGCATATTTCATACCATATTTTCACACTTATTCTATTAAAATTCTGCTAAATAATGGCTTTCTTGTGTGTTCCTAGGTCCATGGTGTGGAATAAAGAAGATCAAAAATCCCATTTATTTGGTGATTTTTAGATCTTAATATAGTCTTTGACTTTGGAAGTTGAATATGTTGCTTCTGAAAGTAGAAAACAATGAACTAGTAGGTTGTACAAGTCCCATACCTCTAGTACCAGACCCACGCTCTGGCACTGCCCTTCTGGCCGCAGCATGGTCGCGTTTGCACGACTCCATACAGACTCCCTGGTGTCCTCTTTTGCCTATGAATACCCAGTTTGAGCAGATTTCCAGGGAGGAGAGTTTTTAGGGTAGTTTCTTCTCCTTAGTGTAGTTTAGGTTAGTTGTTCTTCTTCTTCTTTTGCATTTTTCATTTCTTGTAGATCATGTAAAAGGAAACAATGTAGTATATAGGACGAAAGCAAGAGTGCTTATAATGAAGGGTGACACTCTATGAATTCTCTTTATCTCTATTTATTTTCTTCTCTCTAACTCCTTTTACATGTTTAGCTAATTTTCTTTTCATGGCAACTAACTACTAACCACTAACTATGCTAATTTCTTGCTTGATAATCCACTTGAATATAATAGCCTCTACTTGGCCGTGCTTTTGCAAGATGGCTCATGATAATGGATTCTAACACTCTAACATCTAACTCTCTAACAAGTTATCATTACTTTATTCTATGCTTGTTGTAGTTAGTTTTGATGGTTTAAGTGTAGCGTGTACTTGTTTGTTGAGTTTATATGTAAGTGTTCTTATAAGTCATCCTTTGTAAAGCTCTTTAACCAAGGACTAGTGATGGCCAATGATACATGTGAGGCAATTATCACTAAGAGGTTAGCATGTTAGTAGAGCCATTAGTAATTGGTAGCCATAATTTTCTTGTATCTCTTTTTATCTTTTTTTTCACCTTGTTAAAAAAATTCATAACAACTCTTGTATGTTTCCCCTTTTTTGTTTTCATCGTATTCTTTTCTTTCTTTGTTTTTTTTATTTTGATTCTTTAAAACATTGAAGAATACTTAACACACACGTGAATTGACCGATAAAGCTTTTATCGCTTTCCGTCCTTGTGGATTTAACTCGTTTAGCCACATACTATAACGAAAGTATCAAGGAAGCCAAAGCACACACTTTTAGCTCGAGATTTCAAAACATACACTTTTCGTGCACGATTATCCTCCAATCATATATCTTTTAAAGATTTTAAAATTAGTCATATTTTCAATATTGGGTATTCAGTGGATTACAAGTATTTGATCTTAACCCCAACAACCTACTGGTTATAAGTCTCCCCTGAGCCATATTTCTGAGAGTCCCCACATTGAGTCCATTCTCAAATATTCATCCCAATACTGCAACAAAATGTGATAAAATTTTAAATAATTAAATGATCTAGGGTATCCTAATGATACCTAATTGTTGAAAATGAATATTATCTATTAAGCGGTGAGTTGCAACAGGTAGACCTAGTTCTGTTGAAGCAATATTAGAGCTTTCTACACCAAACTCGGCGAAATCGAGTTCTCTTCCACCTAGAGAGAATGAGGACATCCAAGTGGCGTTCGAGATGAGGACTAATACCCTGGCCTAGTTGACTAATATCAGGTCTGGCAGTTTTCTTTTCGGGATCTGTTTCCAAATTCGAATTGGATTTGGATTTTCTTTATTTTCAGGTGGTGATTATTCACATTGATGAAGTTTGTTTAGAACTAGCAAAGTTTTATGGTCAATAAATAACCCTTTGGGGTGGCCTTCAATGTAATCCAATGAATTTGTAATTTCTAATTGTGCAATTCATCTAGGTGAGAGATTCGTGAGAGAAGCTTAGCCGCAAGAGTTCACTGTTCTAGGCGGCTATCAACGGCTTGTAATCTTCTCAGCGTGTGGTGTAAGTAATTCTTGTTGTACTCTCCAAAGTTCTAATAAGGTTTCTCCCCTTTTCTCTTGGACATGCACACAATCTGTTTGACAGGTGAAACCACATTATATTGTGTGTTGGCTTTCTATCTACTTTGATTCTTATTCTCTTCTTCTCATGTCTTTAGTAGATCCTGTAGTTTATTTTCGCTGTGCTGCCCCAGTCGATCCGGTTGTGTGGGCATCTCCGAATTCACAATAATTGGTATTAGAGCATATAGATTGCTCCCAACAATTGGTATTAGAGCAAGGTCAACTTGAAGATGTCTTTGATCAAGTTCGATATTCAGAAGTTCGATGGTGTCATCAATTTCAACAGGTGACAGATTAGGATGACCGCCATCCTTACTAGAGCGGATTGAAGAAATCACTACTTGGGAGGGAGAGAAAGCCTCAAGATATAAACGAAGAAACTTGGCAAGAGTTGGATGAAAAAGTCTTGACGGCTATTCATATTTGCTTGGTGGACGAAGTGTTGGATGAGTTTTCTACAGAGAAAATAGCATCCTCATTGTGGGAGCGACTTCAGGGTCACTATCTGAAGAAGTCATTGGTGAATAGTTAATTCTGAAGCAGCATCTCTTTCTTCTCCGCATGCATGAAGGTATACCAATCAAGTCTAACATTACAGAATTTTTCTCTATTATCAAAAATTTAGATAAGATAGAGCTTAAGATAGAAGATGAGGACCAAACATTTCTATTACTATATTCTTTATCTTCTTCAAATAAGATCTTTAGGGAAGTTTTCATCTATGGAGGCAAGTCAACAATCAAGATTAATAAGGTCAAGGAGCATATGCTCAATAAGGACAAAATTGACACCAAGTTGATTGGTGAGTCTCATCATAATGATTCGGGTAAGCTCATTATTCAACGGGAAGAGTAATAATGAAAGTTCTACGGATAACTCAAAACATAAGAATTTAAAGTGCAACTATTTCCACAAGAAGGGGCACATTAGAGCTGATTGTTGGCTTCGAAAGAAAAAACAACCAGATGCTAAAATCACGAACTGATTGGAGAAGATAAAGAATAGTGAAATGTTCAATCTGTTATAGACAGATCTGTTGGTAACAAAGATAGATGAACTATTGACTCTGAATGTTCACAGCACATCAGTTCCAATAGGAAGATATTCTCTTCATACAATTCAGTTTAAGGGGAAAAAGTTTTCATAGAAAATTCTGCTACAAGTAAGGTGATTGGCGTAAGAACAATTCAGTTTCAGATTTATGATGGATGCATCACTACTCTTCAAGGCGTTTGTCATGTTCCCAATTAAAGGTATAATCTCATCTCTCTTGAGGCCTTACAAGGAAAAAAGTTCAGTTTCAATTCTGAAGATGATCTTATGGAAGTCTCCAAAGGGGTTTATATGAAGTTTCAGGCAGAACATGTCAGCAATATGTATATGTTGCGAAATTCAAAAGTTACAGTTGGTGGATTACAGTTGTCCTCGGCTTCGAAAATAGCAGTTGTGGAATAATCAAGACTACGATAGTTTTGAATTCAGTTGTTCAGTTGTACCCTAAGAGAGATTGAGATTAGGCGCGCAACAAGGTAGTCCAGATTGTTACTCCTATGATGGAGCAAATTCTCATAAATTATGTATAGATCAAAGAGATTGTTGCGCGATAAAGTTCAGGTCGGGCCTGAACTTATTCGACCTAGTCAAATTATGAACCCCATAAGGGGGTTATGGAGAAGAGGGAGTGAGACGAAAATGAAGTCAAATTTTGTTCAGTTGTGTACGAATGCGAGCACATGGAGCATTGATTGGTTACTAATATTTCATATTTGTTGTCATGTTTCACATATTTGTGTTATAATAAACTCCATTTTTATTCTTACTTTTGTATAAATAATGTACAGGCCTTTACCAAGAAAGAAGGAAGAGAAAAAGCCCCAAAGCCCACTGAAATTCAGATTAATTCAAAATAAGGATTAAGGCAAATGTTCAGCTAAAAATCAGAGCATGTCAGAGAAGATAATAGCAAATAGAAACCAGTTAAACTCGAATTTTTCTGGATACAATTTGTTAACCAAAGATCAACAAATGAATCATCAAACCAGTAGATCAAACTGAAAATCTATTTGGATAAAAGAAAAAAAAGAGGCAATCCCCGGGTATCTCCCCCTAGATGTGGCCACTTGGGCACATCTAGGCCGTAGATCTGTGGCTTACTTGTTGAGATAAGGGGAATGTTTGCTCCCCCTATCTGCTCACTCCTCTCCTCTCTGATTTTTTCCTATAAATACCAAAAAAAATTTGTGAAGAAAGGGATGAAGACTAGGATCTAAATTTATCATTTCTAAGACTAGGATTTATGTTAGATAGTTGTTATTCATTTGTAATTATATTTTTTTGTTTTAGTCAAGACCAGCCAGAAGTGTGAGAGAGAGAGAGTGATTATAATCTAAAGTTGAAGTGATATCATTAAAAATTCTTGACCTTCTTTCTTCTTCAAACTATCTGGTATGCTATATTTTTTTTTATATGCTTTGTTTTACATTGATCATGAGTAGCTAAAGCGTCTTTTCTGCGCTCGCTAATCTATCTCTTCTACCCCTCTTCTCTTGATTGGTTTTCATGAAAGTAACCCACTTGAATCATTTGTATGTCCTAAGTTAAGCTCTATTCTTGAAGGACACATGAGGATAGGTGTTAAACTTTAAACATATTTTAAAACCATAACTATTTCTAAATTGTTTTTATTCTATACTTGCTACATCGCTTGATGACTTAACATTCTATTTTTAAAACATTGTGCAAAGAAAAAGTTTAAGTTTTAAAATAAAATCATCTAATTTGTTTTACTTGAGCATTCAAAGGAGATTTTGTGTTTTGCCTATGATCAAAGTGAGGTATTAGAACTTTCTTGAGAAAAGTAAGTAGTTAGTTGAAGATTAGTGAGCCCGGATCTTTTTCATTATTATAAACACAACCAATTCACTTTCAAAGTATTTTTTAAAAATCTCTCCAAAACCTATTCTAAATATTTCATTTTTCTTTGAATCACTTCTTTACTCTCCATCTTCTTTTTCTTCTAAAAAAACATTACACTGAAACTTGTTTTTCATAAAAAAATGAAAGTGATTGCATCGCATCTCTTCTCACTCGTTAGCCTTAAGCTACACGGTACTTTAATTTTGCCATCAATTTTTGGCGTCGTTGACGGAGAGGGAATGGTACTCTTTGTGTTTTGCCAAGTTTGGTGTTCTATTTCAAATCAGGTTGAGATTCAAGCATTGCAGAAGAAGACTTGTGATCCTGTACCCTGCTCTAGAAAGTTGGGACAAGATTCCAAGAGTTTGCTGCGGAAACCATTTTTTACACAACCACACAAGCGCGGCAAGTTTATGGGACTACTAAAAACTCTTTTTTGCAAGATATATTGCTCTACAGAACAAGCTTTTTTAATTGCTAATTTTTTTATACTTGATTATTTCACAATCTTATTTACTCCAACAGTATTCGGTTGATTGAAATTGCTTTAAAAAATATTTAGACTTGCATTCCTAGGCATTTATCTAATTACGTTTTCATATCAATTACTATTAAAGAAAGCTAGAGACAAGTACGTTTGCATAGCATATAACTTGGAAACATTCTTGGGTGATTACTTAGTTTTGGTTGTTACTTTTCTATATCTTGCGCACTTGCACTAAATCATCTTAAGGGAAAAATCAAAGACAAGATAAGGTGGGGGAGTCATTATCCTTTCTTAGCCCACAAACTATCTCCAAGAACGCACAACCTAAGCCTAAATTAAAAACTGATAGACATTGGCCCTAGGGACATCTCGAACTCATTAGGAGGTTATTTTAAGGGGAAAGGTGTTAGAATCTGACTCCTGTCAAATCGGTGTCGAAGGACGGGGATTAAGAGGCGAAACCTTGAAAGCTAATGGTTTGGCTTAATTAGGCCCATCACTTTTTTATGCGGATACCTCCCACCAGTCTTGCCCCGATCTGGCTGATTATTTCATGGTCAGATTCTGCATTATACCTCCTGTGGACAATCTAACCAGTTAGGAGTTATCTAGGTCTAGTCTCTTTTAAAATAGGCATGGTTGAATTTTTTTCTTTTTTCTTTTTGACTGATTGGTGAACTTGTTTATGGTAGCAATTGTGCATGCAAGGGTGGTCGAGAAACCTAAATTCATCTAGGTTGACTAAAAGCACTTTATCACCCAAATCAGAACCAAAAGCAGATCCGATTATGGCTCAACCTACATCATTATAGAAGAGGTTCTATCCTATAAGGACCTCCCTTCTATCTTGCATTCGGCTCCTGGAAGCCAGTGGCAATAGTTTTGAATTGAAACCACAATTCATCAACACCCTCCCCAAGTTTCATGATCTAGAGTCCAAGGATGCATACTCTTCATTAGAGAATTTGAGGAAGTATGTGTCATGATGAGTATACAC
>JAVJIF010008933.1:0-90249 GCA_038442645.1 Agave tequilana | reverse complement strand
TTCTTCATGATCAAGATGTCCCAAAGAGAGTTGATATGATGGGGTTTGTAATTGTAAAATAGCATGTCAAAAGCCTTGATGTACACACACATATCATAGACCTATAGTCGACTTACAGTCCCTTATAGTCGACTAATAGCTTGTGTAGTCGACTTGACCCAACTCCTAGTCGACTAATCTTGTGTCTCAAAAGAACCCAACTCTCTGTTTGTCCTGTTAGTCGACTTGACAGAAGACCTAGTCGACTAATAGACCCTTGTAGTCGACTAACCCTATTCCCCTAGTCGACTAATCCATGATCCAGTCGACTTATAAGAAGTTGCAGTCGACTTGATTCAGTTATCCAGAAACCTGTCACTCGAACTATTCATGACCTAGTCGACTTATACCCAAACATAATCGACTACCCTTTGGAAATTTGCCTAGACTAGTCGATTACTCAAATGGCAAGTCGACTATAGGCAGTTTCTGACTGTTGGACAGTTTCTGTTATCTGGTCTTTTGTGCAACGTTTTCTAACGATTCAATAATTCAAAAAGCACCTATAACTACCCTAACTTACCCTAGTGTGCAGCTATATAAAGGGTGGTTAATCCTAAGGCCAAATACCAATCCTAATCTTCAGTTTTCTAAAATCAAAAATTCTGTCAATCCTGAAAACTGTTCCCACTTCAGTTCTTCACCAAATTCTGATTTCCTTGTGAAGTTCTCTGAAGTTTCTCCTATACTAGACCTTGTCCACGTTCACATACAGTACCAAGGCTATAGGAAAGTGTTGTAATACTCAAAGCAATCATTGTACACGGGTGTCTTCTTGGTGTAGAAGCAGTTGTACAAGGTGAAGTTTGTTCTCTTGGTGGAAGAGAAGGTGTTCTCTTGGTGGAAGAGAAGGTGTACACATTTGGCAAAGGGGATTTTTCAAGTGGTGTGCATGGTTGTGATTTTGGGTGTACAAAATCAAGGATAAAGGAAAATCTCAAGCGGGTGGCTTGGGGACTGGATGTAGGTCACGAGGACCGAACCAGGATAAATCTCTCGTATTTGCGTTTGTTTAAATTTTTCTGAGATTTGATTTCCTTTATTGCAAGTTTATTTATTTGATTAACTTTAATCCTTCTTTATTTAGTATTTGTGTTGGCTTTGTATATAGATCCTACAATTGGTATCAGAGCAGGTTCAGGCAACAACCATACAAGGATGGCAACGGAGTTCCCTTCGTCACAATTCAAAGAAGGACATTCTACACAACGTTCACCGCTATTTGATGGATCCAACTACAACTATTGGAAGTGTAGAATGACGATCTACTTGCAATCGCTCAACTACGAACTTTGGAACATCGTTGAAGCATCGTACACCCAACCAACAACCAACTACAGCGCTTGGAGTGATGATCAAAAGAAGAATGCGAACCTTGACGCCAAAGCGATGAATGCCTTGTTCTGTGCATTAACCAAAGAAGAGTTCAACAGAGTGTCAACAGCCACTTCTGCACATCAAATATGGCATACTCTTCAGGTAACACACGAAAGCACAAATAAAGTTAAGGAATCTAAATATCTGTTTCTTGTCCACAGGTTTGAATTATTCAAAATGAAGGAGAATGAAACCATATCCAAATGGTTACAAGATTCACCGACATTACCATTCATTAGCATCCCTTAGAAAGGACTACACCCAAGTCGAAAAAGTTCGCAAGATCCTTCGTGCACTCACACCAGAATGGGAGAAGAAGACAACCGCAATTGAAGAGGCGAATAATCTCTCAATTATGACATTAGAAAACCTAATCGGTAATCTAATGGCATATGAAGTGCAGTTAGAAGAAAGAAAGAAAGGACGAACGACAACACCACTCAAAGAAGAAAGAACTTGCCTTCCATGCATCCTCCGACACGGACGAGTCAAATGAAGATAAAGAGGAGATTTCAATGCTTTCAAAGAAATTCAGGAGATTTCTAAAGTAAGGTAAATTTAAATGTTTTAATTGTAACAAAACAGGTCATTTGAAGAAGGATTGCCCTTTGCTCAAGAATAAAAGCAAATACAAGAGCAAAAAGTTCAAAAAGGTGAAAGACTATGAAGCCTCATGGGAAAACTGTGATTCCTCGTCCTCTGACGAAGAAGAAACCACAGAACGTGTCAATCTTTGTTACATGGCACTAGAAGATGATGAGGTATCATTTACTGAACTTTCTGATGCATTTCATGAATTGTTTAATGATCTAAAGTATGAAAAAATGAAAAATAAAGTTTTATCAAAAGAAAATGAAAAACTTTTAAAGGAAAATTCATGTTATGCTTTACAAGTATCTTCTATAAATTCTCAACAAGATGAGTTTGAAAAAGTCATATCATCTTTGAAAAATGATAATGAGAAGTTTATAAAAGAGAACATTTTTCTTAAAACGGAAACTAAGTCTTTGAATAAAAGGATTTCTATTTTAGATAAAGATATTTCAGTTTTCAAAAAGAAATATGAAGATATTTTGCAAAATGTGACTAAGTTCAATCAAGGAAAAGAAAAATTGAATGATTTATTATCTTTTTAGAAGTTGTCACATAATAGTTATGGTATTAGATTTGTTAAAAAATCTTCATATTGTAGTAATCCATATAGTTCTTTTGTAAAAAGAAAGTCTAAGAAAAATAAGTTTATATGGATTCCTAAGAATTTAAGTATTCATGATAAAAATACATATATTGCATCATACATTCATGATATATGTAATTCTTGCAACTATGTGTATACTAATAGGTGAAAACCAAATTCTAATTGGGTTTGGTCTCCTAAAGGTTAAATGTTTTACTCTTATGATTGGTACCATCTAACGTTTATCTTTCAGGTACCATATAAGAAGTCAAGAACAATACTTCATATATATATATATATTTAATGATATATTTGTTGCAGGGGGAGAACAAAGTATTTCTCTATCTGTTATAACCCAATTTCTGCAGGGGGAGGAGAATATAACTTATTTTCTGCAGGGGGAGCACTTGTGCACACAAAGCGTCATCATCAAAAAGGGGGAGAATGTTGGAACTTATTTTGATGAAGACTTTTGTGAAACATTTCATTTGGAGCTCTAACACACGACGAATCAAGAGTTCTTCATGATCAAGATGTCCCAAGAGAGTTGATATGATGTGGTTTGTAATTGTAAAATAGCATGTCAAAAGCCTTGATGTACACACACATATCATAAACCTATAGTCGACTTACAGTCCCTTATAGTTGACTAATAACTTGTGTAGTCGACTTGACCCAACTCCTAGTCGACTAATATTGTGTCTCAAAAGAACCCAACTCTCTGTTTGTCCTGTTAGTCGACTTGACAGAAGACCTAGTCGACTAATAGACCCTTGTAGTCGACTAACCCTATTTCCCTAGTCGACTAATCCATGATCCAGTCGACTTATAAGAAGTTGCAGTCGACTTGATTCAGATATCCAGAAACCTGTCACTCGAACTATTCATGACCTAGTCGACATATACCCAAACATAGTCGACTACCCTTTTGAAATTTGCCTAGACTAGTCGACTAACTCAAATGGCAAGTCGACTATAGGCAGTTTCTAACTGTTGGACAGTTTCTATTATCTGGTCTTTTGTGCAACGTTTTCCAACGATTCAATAATTCAAAAGGCACCTATAACTACCCTAACTTACCCTAGTGTGCAGCTATATAAAGGGTGGTTAATCCTAAGGCCAAATACCAATCCTAATCTTCAGTTTTCTAAAATCAAAAATTCTGTCAATCCTGAAAACTGTTCCACTTCAGTTCTTCACCAAATTCTGATTTCCTTGTGAAGTTCTCTGAAGTTTCTCCTATACTAGACCTTGTCCACATTCACATACAGTACCAAGGCTTATAGGAAAGTGTTGTAAAACTCAAAGCAATCATTGTACACGGGTGTCTTCTTGGTGTAGAAGCAGTTGTACAAGGTGAAGTTTGTTTCTCTTGGTGGAAGAGAAGGTGTTCTCTTGGTGGAAGAGAAGGTGTACATATTTGGCAAAGGGGATTTGTCAAGTGGTGTGCATGGTTGTGATTTTGGGTGTACAAAATCAAGGATAAAGGAAAATCTCAAGCGGGTGGCTTGGGGACTGGATGTAGGTCATGAGGACCGAACAGGATAAATCTCTCGTGTTTGCGTTGTCTAAATTTTTTTGAGATTTGATTTCCTTTATTGCAAGTTTATTTATTTGATTAACTTTAATCCTTCTTTTTTTAGTATTTGTGTTGGCTTTGTATATAGATCCTACACCAAATAATTCTCAAATTCAAAATCCCTACTCCAATTTTTTCAAGTCTAACAACAAGAACCTGTTGACTTAAAAAGATTATGAAATTTATGATTCAGTCGCAAAATGATTATATCCAGCCTCAAATGATTATATTCTATCCCAAACGGATTGTCTCCAATCTATCAATAGGCTAGAAGTAAAAGTGAGTCATTTGGTTAACATAATTAATCATAAGAATGAGAAAACTCTACCTAACATATTTTCGACCATTCCTGATTCTCTTAGCCATATTGACGAAGAATCATGATATCTTGGAGATTTTACGAAGAATTCAATTTCATCACAAAACTTTGAACTTGACTAATATCAACCAATTGACAAATTTGTAAGTTTTCCTTTCAATTAGATTGAACTTTAAAATGAATGTGACACCGATTCTCAATGTTGTGATTCAGTTTCACTTTTTGAATCTATGCTGACTATGGTATCCTTACCTAATTTGAACCCAATTCTGAAGTCAACATTGATTTCTATCCCAATAGAGCTTAACTATTTTGGATAGTCACATTTCATTATTGGGAAATGAATGTGAGCTTGAATTCTATGATTTGGACCAAACTCATGAACCAACTCTGACTTTCAAACCCTAAATTTGATTTGTGTTTTTTCCTGAGTCAGTATCAGTTCCCATTTCCTTTATTGTTGAGCCCAGAATATCCATTCCATAAAATCATATTCCATTGTTGGATCAAGATTTAGATCAATATGACTGCATGATGATACCCAAGATTAGTCATATAACTAGGAAAACTTCATGCTAGGATCTTGCATGATCTTATTCATATTAGGGAACATAAAAATCTTAACAGGAAAGAGGTTATAAAAGGTCAGTTCCATGAAAATTCACAGTATCTAGATTGGGCAGAAACGCTTGGCCCAATGAGATCACCCCCGGAACCACCACCTTAAGGTGACAATGTTCCTTCCTTTTTTTCTTTTCCATGTATTATTACATTTTATTCATACATTGAGGACAATGCATGAGTTAGGTGTGGAAGAGGGTTTAATAACATACTAACTTTACTAATTAAAAAAAAATCCTTTCTTTAAAAACTTTTTAAAAATGAAAATAATATTTTGACTTATTTTTGTAAGAAATTAAGTTAATTTTAAGGAATAAGAGGATCATAATTAGAATTTCTTATACTTGGTCAAAATAAAATTATTTGTCTGATTTTGAGGTTAGGAAGAAAGATTGAAAAAGTATTTTAATCTGAATTTTTACCTTAATGAAATATGCATACTTTATATACTTGCACACTTAGGGTTCTAAAACAGAGATTCTTATGCATTATATACAATAATAAAAAATAAAAGTACTATATAAAAATTCTCTGATTAAGCTGGGTATTTGTGCATAATCAAGTATAAGTATTCATGCCTAAAAGTGGTTCATATAAATAAAAATTCTTAGTTTTATGGCCTTATTTGCTCGAGCCCTAAGTCCTTGGGGTGTTTTCTACCCGGTTCCCTAAAACCTTCCAGTTTGGGAGTCACTGACTAAGGCTCATTATATGGGCGAATTAGAAAGCCCTACTAAGGGATATTATCGCCATAAAAAGGAAAGAAATAATAATGCATAAGAGTTAGAGTTGAAGAATCCGAATCAAATTTTCATGATCACAAGTGTTGGCCTAAAGGCCCATCACTCTAGTTTTGATGATGATCAACTCATGTAGTTATAGTACTAATGATCTTGTATTTAATTAGTCTCAGATTGTGATCAAGATCTTAGTAGGTGTTTAGCTTCAACAAAGGATTTAAAGTCAAGTTTTGGAGCTAGCACGTGTTGATTCAAGAGTTATGCATCAAGACCACATCAAGTACTTAAATGAGTCTAGCTCTTTGGATTAAAGTTTGGACTAAGTCAAGAAGAGAAGAAGAAGACTTCAAGTGAAGCCCTTCAAGAGAAGACTTGTGTCTAGGTTTGTTTTGTTAAGATTTTATTTTTAGATAAAATGTAAAGGATAGAATAGTTGGTGGATTGCTCAAGTATCATATACACTCACACACAAGATTTAGATGAGTTTTTTTAATAAAAGAATTTTCATTTTGGAAAAAATACTAAAGAGTTTTCATTTGGAAAAATACTGGTCTGGTTTTTGGTATTCTAAGTTACATGTCTTTAACCAAAACCATTTTTAGTGCCTAATTATCAAAAACATAGATATTTTATCTTTTATGTGTAGTGGATCATTTCCATATACTCTGCTTTAAAACTGTTTAAAATATATCTTGTTTTTGTATTTGGAGAAGTTTTGAAAAAATCTATTTGGAAAAATACAAATTTTGTTTTAAGTTAAAATTTCTAAGTTATAAAATAGCTTAAAATGTTTGTAACATGTTTTGATATTTACTCAAACATGTTTGTATATCAAAGTATTATACTGAACTTATTTTTGTAGATTTTTAGAGAATTTATGGGATTTTATTGAAGGAAAAATACCAAGTTTTTAATCCCTATAATATTCTGTTTTGGCTTCTGTCGGTCGACCGACCCGGTCGACCGAGCCAGGAGTCGGTCGACCGAATCGGTCGACCGACGTGCACAAACGTGCATGCCTTGTTTGGCTGGAGGGCCGGTCGACCGACCCGGTCGACCGCCAGAGAGCTTCTGTTCTCTGGAAATGGGCCCGGTCGACCGGCGATCGACCGGCAGAGATTTCCGCTCTCTGTATCCACATCACGGTCGACCGGCCGGTCGACCGCTGGCTCAACGGTCAGAAATCTGACTGTTGACCAGTCGACCGGGCGGTCGACCGACAGCAGACCAGACTGCTGATCTGGCCTGCAACGGCTAGTTTTTGAGAAGCCTATAAATTGGGCTTCCCTTGAGCTGTTTTAGGGTAAATTTTGGAGAGTTTTAAAGATAGTTTTTCCTACTCTATTAAGAGGTTTTCTCCACTTGTTTTAGAGCCAAATACTTCCATTCAAAAGGAGTGTTTATCAAGAGTTTTTCAAAGTGATTTTCTTGTGTTTTCCACCTTAACTTCAATCCTTGTTTTCTCACAAATACTTGAGCTATCCATTGCTATATCTATCCTATAGGGATTTTTGTTGTGAGAGGATTTTAAGTGATCAAAGTGTTGTGATCTGAAAGTTTTCATTCTTACTTTGAGGAGGCGGTTGTGTGTTCGCGGTGTTTCGAGCTCTAGTGAGAGCTCTTTGTAGAGGTGCGGCCTCGGTAAGCTTGCGTGCTTGCGGTGTGTTGTTCTTGCGGGAACAAGAGAGGGACTAGAGAGTCCAAGAGTTCTAGTGGGAACTCCTTGTAGGTATTGCGGCACCGAGTGATCCAGTGGGAACGATTCTAGTGGAAATCCTTCATAGTGTTGAAGGCGGGGACGTAAAGCAAGGGTTTTCGAACCTCGAAACAATTCTCCCATATTTGCGATTGCTCTCTCTATCTCTTACTTATCTTTATATCTTGCATGTCATATTGCCTTTATCTTTATACGATTGATATATTGTGTGCTTTATTGATATATGCTTGGGGATTGTTTGCTCACACTTGTATTCAACCAAGAGAGTCAAAGTGGTACCTCAACTCTTATCTAGAGGAATCTTGAGGAGCTAGTCTAGAGCGCTTCACGGGGAATCCGGCTACACTCTTATGTTATACTTGGTGTGTTGTGCATAAGAATTTTTAGTTTGCATAAATAGTTTTAATTCCGTATTAATTGATCATTAGATTAGCTAGTCACCTATTCACCCCTCTCTAGGTGATTTCAATTGGTATCAGAGCCACGTGCTCTTGATTTGGGTCTAACAAGCTTGAGCTAAAGATCCTCATTTATAACTAATCACAATATTTGTACACACACATGGATTTCATGTCACCTCCCACTTTTGACATTCTTAACATCCAAACTTGAAAAGTTAAGATGTCTATATACCTCAAAGGCCTAGGCATTCATGTTTATCTTGCTACTATTAAAGATTTATATTGTTCAAATTGCAAGTATATTGAGGGTAACTCAAAGTCATTCATTCATGCTTTAAAGTCAACCCTAAATGATGAATATTTATCTATGGTTACTAACATTGATTCGGCTTTTGTAGTATGGAACACAATACTCTCCCTTGGTGAACAAGAACAATACTATGCGGGGAGCGACTCGGATGTTGGAAGTGAAGCTTCCAACGTATGCTACATGGTCCAAGGGGATAACCCCCTTGAGGTAACTACCGAATCCGAATTAGAAGAGGATGTTGATATGCCATATAATGAACCTGCATCTTTTTGTTAACAACTTCTTGAAAAGTATGAATTGCTAAAAAGGATAATAAGAAAATGAAAAATAAATTTGATTCCTTATTAAAAGAAAAGGACTCTTTGCATGACAAACTTGCATGTATTTCAAAGAAAATGAAAGTTTGAAAATTGAAAATATTTTCTTACTTTCTAAATTAAATGATCTTTGTGAGGGAAATATCTATTTGAAAAATAAGATTACTTTTGTGGAAAAGGAAAAAGAAGTTGCTTTGAATGAAAACACCTCTTTGAAAAGAAAAATTAATTCAAAAGAGAAAGATAATGTTTCTAACAGGAAAAAGATTGTTGATCAACCATTTCATGCCACAACCATTGATCAAAATGAAGTTAAATTTTTGAAAAATAAAATAAATTGTTTGAGCTCAACTTTGAACAAATGTACATTTAACCATAAAAGATTGGAAACCTTGTTTTCAAAAAAAACAAGCTCCACATATTCATGTACATCACCCACAACATGCATATGCACACTTTGCACATCATGATCACACTCATACACATATGCATGATAGAGTGTACAAGTGTACACATTGTGGCCGCAAAAGCCATTTAGCAAAATTTTATTATGATAAAGTAAATTCTTTAAATTTTGCTAGCAAGAATGTTTGGGTTACTTACAATGCTAACCCTCATGGACCCAAAGAAGATGGGTATCCAAGTCCCCACCTTTGGTAATTGATGTAGGTGTAGGCTATCACATGACGTGAGAGAATTGGTGCATTGGTGGTGGATGCATGGACTTGATGGACATACATTTGATGCACCGCTATCAAGGAGGTTTGGTGGGACGACCATTATGTTTTGGAGATTTAGAGTACAGTTCTTATTTTTGGTAACTATCTCTAAACTCCTATTTTATTTACATGCTTTTATAATTGATGATTTTTAGCATGTTTTAGTGTTTGTTAAAATAAGCATGTTTTGTGTTTTATGCTTCATGTGGTAAATACTTGTTTAAATATAGTTTTTGTCAAAACTTATATATATACTTGTACAAGTAGTGAGCAACAATTTGATTCATATATGTTTGCACTTCGTTACTCATTTGTACTCACTACATGCACATGTATAGCCTAGTTTTGATGATTTCCTCATTTACACTTATTTTGTCGATTTACATGTTTTACTTCATGTATATGTAATTTTTGTCCAAATCTAATAAATATACATGTATGCCCCTTGAGTCATTTGCCTTCATACAATTTATATTATAGACTCTTTTTATGTTTGGGATATGTATGCATATTGTTAGCTTTGGATAAATCATACATATACCTTGAAGATTTTTTTTAAAAATAAAATCTTTATGATTTTTCATTTTGTTTGATAAAATGAATTTTTATGTTTTTCACATGATTGATGTTTTTGAGCCTAATTGACTATTTTCATGAATATGTTATTCACATGATGCTTGTACACTCACATTTTATTTGTTTTCTCATGATTATGTTTTCATGAGCATTTTAAGCTTTATCAATCTTGAGTGACAATATTTGTGTATTTAGTATAATTCATGAGATATATATGATTTGATTTTATGTTTTGAAGGATCTTTAACTATTTTTTAAAAATTACTTTTAACTAGTTATGTATTCTTCATTTGGTAGTGTTTTCAATGCTAAAATATTTTCAAACTCCTATTTTTGAAAACCCCTATCAACCTCTTTAAGGGCGGACGGATGGGCGAGCATGCCTTGTATGCCTTATTGAAAATCTTTTATCTTGTGTATAAAAAGGGTGGTTATTTATGAGTTATACACTAATTTTTCATCATAGTTTCAATTGGTATCACAATTGACATATTTTGTATACTCATATTTTGTTTTCTATATATGTATGCTTTAAATTTTCAATAATATCAATTTCTATTAGTATTTTCATTTTCTTACATATATATGATTTGTTTATGCTTGATTTACAAGATATTTACATGTTTAAAGTACAAAGTATGTTTACGCTAAGCTTAATTCAAATCTTGATTTTCAATTGGTATCTCAATTGGTATTTTAACAAGCTTATGTATTACTTAATGTTTTTATTGATATCAACATTTACAATGTATTTCAATATACTTCAATTGGTATCAACATGTTTCAATTTCTAATTGGGTTTAAATTTCAATTGGTATCATTTGGTATCAATATATTTTCTTATTTGATATCAAAATTTACCATATATTTCAATTGGTATGTGTTTCAAAATATTTTCTTTCATTGATATAAAAATGTACAAGTGTTTCAATTTCAATTGGTATCACAAATTTCCTATCTCATATGATATCAAAAATCCTGTGATATCTCAAATTGATTTATTGATTTAAGAAATTCAAATTTTGTGTTGTTTAGTTACAATTGATATCTTAAAAATTTTTGCTTTTTTACAAAGGTATCTCAAAATGTGTTTTATTACCTTGAGTAAATTTCAAAATTTGTTTAAGTAATTATCAAAAATTTGATTTAAAAATGTTTTGATATGTATTGACTATATGCAAGGGGAGCTTAATATCTCTTCTACATATAAATTCATGTTGAGTGTATCTTCTATTGAGGAGCTTGACAACTATTCTTTATGCGATACACGTGTGTAGGGGAGCTTCACATCTCCTCTTATACATTACATATTATGCATTATGTGAGTTAGGGCTTGTTATCCCTTCTTCATGTAATGCATGTATATAGGAAAATTAACTTAGCATCTTCTTCTTCATGAATGTATATCGCATATATCTTTTTAATGGTTGATTTGATTCACCCCTTTGTTGATTTTTGTTTCAGACAAAAAAAGGGAGAACATTGTTTTGTGTTTACTTTAACCTCTTTGTTGATGATTGACAAAAGGGAGAGAAGTATTGAAAATCACTTAGAGGGGGGTGAATAGGTGATTATGCTAATCTAATGAACTTAATGCGGAATTTAAAAACTAATTGCAATTAACAAGAGATGCACACTCAAACAAGCCAAGCAACTAATTATGAATGAACAATATGAATAGATGCAAGGCACAAAGTATAGAGAGAGAGAGAGAGAGAGTAAGAGCCAAGGGATCAAGCGCAAACAGCAAGATATGTTTCGAGGTTCGAGCACCCAGCTCTACATCCCCGCCTTTACCCAGAAGGATTTTAAGTCCACTAGCTTGTCCACAAAGGACTCCCACAAAGGGAACCTCCACCGAGGATTTGGGGCAATAACAATTAAAAGGAGTACCCAACTCCTCTCCTTACAAACACAACCTCCTTCTTGAGGCACAACTCCAAGCCAACAAACAATCACCTCACAACTTGAGGGATTAACACAAGGATCACCTCACAACTTGAGGGATACAACCCAAATGCACAGCCTCCTCAACACAATGAGGGAAAGGCACAAAGCCAAGCAAATATAGGGTTTTCAACTTGGTGGTCTAAATAACAACCACAAACAATTTCTTTCCTACACAAAGATCCTATAGAATAAGATAGTAGAAGTAGCTCAAGTGTGAAGAAAACCAAAGGAATGGAAATCAAAATCACAAAGAAAATCCTTGGGAAAAACTAAAACCAAGATATAGAAGTTGAATCAAAATCTTTTCCAAAAACCCTTTCTTGATTTTCCAAACCCTAACAAAAACACCAAATAGATTGATCAATATAAAGCCCAAAAACCTCTTTTGATTGCTGTGAAAACACTAGAGAGTCAGGAAAAATTCGCACAAAAAATCTTCTGGAAAACTGGCCATTAATGGGGTATTTATAACCCCCAGAAAATATAGCCGTTGGCAACAGATCCTGCCAAAACTGACCTACCGGTCGACCGGCCAACGGTCACATTTTGACCGTTGCCAGCTACCGGTCGACCGCCCTGTCGACCGAAACAAGCAGAGAGTTGCCTGCATGCAGTCGGTCGCCCGTGCGGTCGACCGGACCATGTGGCAGCTAGCGTGCACGTATCCGTGCACGTCGGTCGACTGATACGGTCGACCGGCTACTTGATGCGGTCGACCGACCTAGCCTGGCAGAGACTGTTTCTGGTCAGCAAAAGCATGTAATTTTTAATCCTAAAAATTTCCATTAAATCTCTAAAAATCCACAAAAATAGTTTTATCATTTTTCATTGAAATACAAACTTGTGTTAAAAAGTTAACACAAATCTCAAACATTTTGAACTATTTTTGTGTTATAGAAATTTTGTCAAAAACCAAAAACTGTATTTTCTAAAACTTGAATTTTTGAATAGAAAATACGTTTTGTCCAAAACTCATCCAAATACAAAAACATGATATTTAAACAACATTTAGGCATGATGTATATGGATATAATCCTATATACATGAAACATATATATATCCATGTTTTTGACATTAATTCCAAAAATATGTTTTGTTAAAAATACCAAAACATAAAACACATGAATAAGTAAGTCAAAACAAGTTTGTATAAGTCATGTAAGCATGTATGTATAACTAGAATACATCTATTATACATATAAACTATTTAAACTTGTTTTGATCAACTATTCATGAAAACAAATATCGGTTAAACTAAAAACCAAAAACCAATATCCAAACATAAAACTTGTGTGTTGTGCACTTGAGCATATCAACTATTCTAAGCTTTACACATGGATCTAAACACACTATCTAAACTATGGATACCTAAGTCTTCTTGACGATCTCCATCTTCAAGTCGACTCGATCCCAAACGTGATCCACCGAGTGCAAAGGTATGATCTTGATGCTCGAGCACGGGAATCACCAAGTGAAGGCTTCCAAACTCCTCTTTTTAAAGCAATCACAACTAATATCTTGTTACAAGATCTGAGACTAAAATCACAAGATTATTAGTAAACATAACTACATGAGTTAATCATCATCAAAACTAGGGTGGAAGGCCTTTGGGCCAATAATCTCTCCCTTTTTGATGATGACAAAACTCATGGAGTTATATATGCATGGATTAAAGTTAAGCTTCAAAGAAGCTCCCCCTTAACTCATGCATAAACAAATAAACAATAAATATGCAATGAATAACAATGCATAATCATGCATAAACAATAAATGGCTCTAGATACCAATGAAATGTTTTAAAAAACAAAACATGCTCTAGATACCAATTAAAATTAAACTAAATCAAACTTAATATATAGAAAACATAAACATGAAGTTTTATATATGCATATTAAACTCTCAAATAATTCTCCCCCTTTTGTCAATCATCAACAAAGGGGTAAAACAAAAATAAAACAAAATCTTCTCCCCCTTTTTTAATATAAAGAAACAATCTTCAATAAGGGGTAAAAGCAAAACTAAAATAATAAATTTTTCTCCCCCTTTTTGTCTAAAACAAAAACAAAGTCAATAAGGGGTTACATTCAATTAAGATATCAATTAAAAATATGTCAAAGTAGAGCATCTTGATACCAATTGAAAGTAAACAAAAAATATTGATACCAATTTTAAGCAAAACACATGAAAATCTTGATACCAATTGAAATTAAACATAATAAATTTTGAATGTCTAAACAAAAATTTTGATACCAATTGTAAATATTTTTCATTTTGAACATATGATACCAAATTTAAATTTATTTTCTGTCATAAAGTAAGGGAGTGGGAATCAAATACCAATTGAAAGACAAAATCAAATTTTCTCCCCCTTTATGAAATACCAACTAAAACAATGCGTAGGCTTGATACCAATTTAAAAGTAATCAATTGAAACAAAATTGAAGCTCAAGTTTAGCATAAACACAAACATATATATGTATGGAAAAAAGATACCAATTGAAATTGATACTCTTTGAAGTGCAAGCATACATATACAAAAATATATGAGTATACAAAAATGTCAATATTGATACCAATTGAAAGAATTCAATGATACAATTGAAACAACAATAATGATCAAGTGTATAACTCATATTACTATCACCCAATCATGGTTCAAGTTTTAAATGATTTTCATTTTAAAGCATACATGAACATGATCTCCCATCCAACCTCCCATTGAAGGTAGGGATTTTCAAAAATAGATTTGAAAATAAGCTTTGTTTGAAAAAACTCTACCAAAATGAAGAATACCGTAACTAGTTAAATGGAAAATCTTTTAAACTAGTACGAAATCCTTTAAGTAAGGAATAAACTAAAAATAATTTTCATAAAACATATGTAAATCACATAGCACTTAAAAACACTCAAAATCCATAAAGCCCATATCATATTCTCATGAAAACAAATCATGAGTAAACTAATAAAGTGAGTGTACAAGTATAATGTGACACATATCAACATGAAAATATTCAATTGAGCTCATATGAAATTCCTTAAAAATATGAAAACATGAAAAACTAGATTTTCATTACCAATTGAGATTACCAAAAAAAACATGAAAATCATCAAAACGATTTAAACTTCAAGGTATATATATGTCATGTACAAACTAAAGTATACATACATATCCTAAACATAATGAGTCCACAAAGATATATGCATGAAGGCACGTGGCTCAAGGATGTATATGTATAATCAATAGTTTGGACAAGATAGACATATACATGAAGTTAAAACACACATGATCATAAAACATGTCCAAAATAGGGAATATAGGTTAGAATGCATGAATCATCAAAACTAGACTATACTAGCACATTTAATGGGTACAAATAAGCATCCAAGCACAAACATATATAAAGATTTATTTGTGTCCCACTACATGTACAAGTATAAATTCTAGTCTTAATGAAAACTAACATCTAAACAAGTAATCAAATCATTAAGCATAAAACGGTATATAAATCAACATGAAAATCATAAACATGATCATTATGTAAATCCACATGCTATTAGAATCATGATATATATAATAGCTAAACAAATGGTGAGAACACAATATAAGGGTCCATATAAACATGGGTGATCTCAAAAGCTATACATGCATGTCAATGATCTAAGAATCATGGCATTTAACATAATAAACTCTAAACATCAAAAACATGAGATATCAAAACAAGAATCATAAACACATATGATCATTATGTATATGCATGTACATTAGATCTAGGGCATACATATTAGTTTAAACAAGGTGAGAACACTAAATATAGATCCATATAAAACATGGGTGTCTCAAGTAACTAAACATGTATAACACTAAACTAATCAACATGACATAAGCATAATGAACAATAAGGCATGCTATAGAATGATGAACATGAAAATCATGCAAATAAAACGGGAGTTAGAGATAGATACCAAAACCGATGAAGGCACCTCTCTAGTTCTCCAAACCAATGGTGGTCCTTCTCCACCAAACTCCCCTTGAAAGTGATGCATCCAAATTTGTTTTCTCTTAAGCACGGAACGCATCCACTCCAAGGTACCGCTACTCTCACGTGATGCGAGAGCCCACACCTACATCAAAAATTTTAGGGGTGGTCTTTGGTACCTATTTTCTTTTGGGTCCATAGGGGTTAGTATCTTTTCTAACCCAAACAAGATTATTTGCTAAATTTTCAATATGTAGACGATCATAGCAAAATCTAACAAGGTGGCCTTTTCGACCACAATGTGTACATGTGTACACATGGGCATACATAGTGTGAAGTTTGTGATCGTGATGAGCATGTGTATGCCGTGATGGTGTGCATGCAAAGACGGACCTTGTTTCTTACGAACCAAGGTTTCCAAGCGTGTATGATTTAAAGTACATTGGCTCAAAGTGGAGCCCAAACATTCAACACTTTTCTTCAAAACATTTATGTCATTTTCAATACTAGAAGATAAAGTGGAACATGCAATAGATGTGCTAGGTGAATCTACACTAGCATGGCAAACATGAGAATCTATATCAATTTTTAACGATTCATTTTCTTTAAAACCAAATCCAATTCTTTTGTAATAGAATCAATTTTATTTTTCAAGACAAGGTTATCTTTTAAAACAAAATCCAATTTTGAAGATAAAACCTCATTGTTTTTCACAACATCATCACAATCATTTTTGCCTTTTAAAACATCAATCTCATTAAGGGCAAGGTCTAGTTGAGATCTTAGTGAGTCACGTTCACTAGTAATCTCTTCCTTCTCTTGCAAAACTAATTCAAAATTAGAACACAAATCCTTTAATTCATTTTTCAAAACAAGATTATCCTCTTTCAAAAGTTTGTGTTTTTCCAAGAAATTTTCAAGCTTTGTGGCAAGTTCCACATTTAAAGTTTGAGCTTCTAAACAACCATAGCAATAGGAACTAGAGCTATCATCTAGTTGAGTATCCGATTGTACCTCAAGGGAGTCTTTCCTTGGACCATGAGGCAATGCTCGTCGGACTCATCTCTCCTAGATCTTCTCAACTTGTTGACAATCCTTGGTAGCTCAGGAGAAGTCAATATGCTCCAAACTGCAAAAGCCGAATCAAAATGAGCAAACACGGGTAAAAGAAATTCATTAAGAGATGCTCTAAGTGTTTGAAGTGCTAATGCATTTGTCTTTTTATGCTTGCTATTATTTAGATGGGATTCTTGAGTGGAGGCTTGATAAACTAGATGTCCTAGGCTTTTCAAATAACTAGTCATCTTGGCTATCCAAAAATCATGTCTAGTAAAGTCAAACATAGGAGGGCTAGCCATGAGTGCAAATTAAATGTGTGCAAATGAAAATGCAAATGAAGATTAGCAAACCAAGATCTCACTCCTAGGTGGTTAAACCTAAATATCAGGAGCGGAGGCTCTGATACCAATTGAAAATCACCTAGAGGGGGGTGAATAGGTGATTATGCTAATCTAATGAACTTAATGCGGAATTTAAAAACTAATTATAATTAACAAGAGATGCACACTCAAACAATCCAAGCAACTAATTATGAATGAACAATATGAATAGATAAAAGGCACAAAGTAAAGAGAGAGGGAGAGTAAGAGCCAAGGGATCAAGCGCAAATAACAAGATATGTTTCGAGGTTCGAGCACCCAGCTCTACATCCCCGCCTTCACCCAGAAGAATTTTAAGTCCACTAGCTTGTCCACAAAGGACTCCCACAAAGGGAACCTCCACCGAGGATTTAGGGCAATAACAATTACAAGGAGTACCCAACTCCTCTCCTTACAAACACAACCTCCTCCTTGAGGCACAACTCCAAGCCAACAAACAATCACCTCACAACTTGAGGGATTAACACAAGGATCACCTCACAACTTGAGGGATACAACCCAAATGCACAACCTCCTCAACACAATGAGGGAAAGGCACAAAGCCAAGCAAATATAGGGTTTTCAACTTGGTGGTCTAAAGAACAACCACAAACAATTTCTTTCCCACACAAAGATCCTATAGAATAAGATAGTAGAAATAGCTCAAGTGTGGAGAAAACCAAAGAATGGAAATCAAAATCACAAAGAAAATCCTTGGGAAAAACTAAAACCAAGATATAGAAGTTGAATCAAAATCTTTTCCCAAAACCCTTTCTTGATTTTCCAACCCTAACAAAAACACCAAATAGATTAATCAATATAAAGCCCAAAAACTTCTTTTGATTGCTGTGAAACACTAGAGAGTCAGGAAAAATTCGCACAAAAAATCTTCTGGAAAACTGGCCATTAATGGGGTATTTATAGCCCCCAGAAAAATATAGTCGTTGGCAGCAGATCCTGCCAAAACTGACCTACCGGTCGACCGTGCAGTCGACCGGCCAACGGTCACATTTTGACCGTCGATCGCCCGGTCGATCGAAACAAACAGAGAGTTGCCTGCATGCAGTCGGTCGCCCGTGCGGTCGACCGGACCATGTGGCAGCCAGCGTGCACGTATCCGTGCACGTCGGTCGACTGATACGGTCGACCGGCTAGTTGGTGCGGTCGACCGTAGGGGTCGACGACCTAGCCTGGCAGAGACTGTTCTGGTCAGCAAAAACATGTAATTTTTAATCCTAAAAATTTCTATTAAATCTTTAAAAATCCACAAAAATAGTTTTATCATTTTTCATTGAAATACAAACTTGTGTTAAAAAGTTTAACACAAATCTCAAACATTTTGAACTATTTTTGTGTTATAGAAATTTTGCCAAAAACCAAAAACTGTATTTTCTAAAACTTGGATTTTTGAATAGAAAATACGTTTTGTCCAAAACTCATCCAAATACAAAAACATGATATTTAAACAACATTTAGGCATGATGTATATGGATATAATCCTATATACATGAAACATATATATATCCATGTTTTTGACATTAATTCCAAAAATATGTTTTGTTAAAAATACCAAAACACAAAAACATGAATAAGTAAGTCAAAACAAGTTTGTGTAAGTCATGTAAGCATGTATGTATAACTAGAATACATCTATTATACATATAAACTATTTAAACTTGTTTTGATCAATCTATTCATGAAAACAAATATCGGTTAAACTAAAAATCGAAAAACCAATATCCAAACATAAAACTTGTGTGTGTTGTGCACTTGAGCATATCAACTATTCTAAGCTTTACACATGGATCTAAACACACTATCTAAACTATGGATAACTAAATCTTCTTGACGATCTCCATCTTCAAGTCGACTCGATCCCAAACGTGATCCACCGAGTGCAAAGGTATGATTTGATGCTCGGGCACGGGAATCACCAAGTGAAGGCTTCCAAACTCCTCTTTTTGAAGCAATCACCAACTAATATCTTGTTACAAGATCTGAGACTAAAATCACAAGATTATTAGTAAACATAACTACATGAGTTAATCATCATCAAAACTAGGGTGGAAGGCCTTTGGGCAACAAGTATTTTAAGTATTTTAGTATATATGCATGTTTTTCCTTAGTTTATACATAAAGGAGGAGGAGAAGAATTTTTGTTTATGCATATTGTTTTGTTTTGCAGAAAGGAGAGAAGAATTTGATGAGTTTTATGCTTGATTGGCATGTTTATCTCCTTATGTTTGCATACATGTTTATTTATTTTATGAGCATTAATTGAATATATATTTGTTTATTGTTATGCATGAGTTAAGGGGGAGCTTCTTTGAAGCTTTACTTTAATCCATGCATATATAACTCCACGAGTTTTGTCATCATCAAAAAGGGGGAGATTGTTGGCCCAAAGGCCTATCACTCTAGTTTTGATGATGATCATCTCATGTAATTATAGTACTAATGATCTTGTGTTTATTTAGTCTCAGATTTGTGATCAAGATCTTAGTAGGTTTGTAGCTTCAACAAAAGATTTAAAGTTAAGTTTTGGAGCTAGCACGTGTTGATTCAAGAGCTTATGCATCAAGTACTCAAGAGGAGTCTAGCACTTTGGATTAAAGTTTGGACCAAGTCAATAAGAAGAAGAAGAAGACTTCAAGTGAAGCCCTTCAAGAGAAGACTTGTGTCTAGATTTGTTTTGTTAAGATTTTATTTTTAGATAAAATGTAAAGGATAGAATAGTTGGTGGATTGCTCAAGTATCATATACACTCACACACAAGATTTAGATAAGTTTTTTTTATAAAAGAATTTCATTTTGGAAAAATACTAAAGAGTTTTCATTTTGGAAAAATACCGGTTTGGTTTTTGGTATTCTAAGTTTACATTTCTTTAACCAAAACCATTTTTAGTGCCTAATTGTCAAAAATATAGATATTTCATCTTTTATGTGTAGTGGATCATTTCCATACACTCTATGCTTTAAAACTGTTTAAAATATCTTTTTTTGTATTTGGAGAAGTTTTAGAAAAATCTATTTGGAAAAATACAGATTTTATTTTAAGCCAAATTTTTAAGTTATAAAAATAGTTTAAAATGTTTATAACATGTTTTGATTTTTACTCAAATATATTTGTATATCAAAGTATTATACTGAACTTATTTTTGTAAATTTTAGAGAATTTATGAGATTTTATTGAAGGAAAAATACCATGTTTTTAATCCTTAAAATGTTCGGTTTTGCCTTCTGCCGGTCGACCGACCCAGTCGACCGAGCCAGGAGTCGTTCGACCGAGTCGATCGACCGAGTCGGTCGACCGACTTGCACAAACGTGCATGCCTTGTTTGGCTGGAGGGCCGGTCGACTGACCCGGTCGACCGTCAGAGACCTTCTGCTCTCTGAAAATGGCCCGGTCGACCGGGCGGTCGACCGGCAGAGAGCTCTGCGCTTTGTATCCAGGCCATGGTCGATCGGCCGGTCGACCGCTGGCTCAACGGTCAGAAATCTGACCGTTGGCCGGTCGACCGGGCGATCGACCGACAGCAGACCAGACTGCTGATCTGGCCTGCAACGGCTAGTTTTTAAGAAGCCTATAAATTGGGCTTTCCTTGGGCTATTTTAGATAAGATTTTTGGAGAGTTTTAAAGCTAGTTTTTCCTACTCTATTAAGAGGTTTTCTCTACTTGTTTTAGAGTCAATACTTCCATTCAAAAGGAGAGCTTATCAAGAATTTTTCAAAAGTGATTTTCTTGTGTTTTTCACCTTAACTTCAATCCTTGTTTTCTCACAAACACTTGAGCTATCCATTGCTATATCTATCCTATAGGGATCTTTGTTGTGAGAAGATTTTAGGTGATCAAAGTGTTGTGATCACCAAAGTTTTCATTCTTACTTTGAGGAGGCGGACTTGTGTGTTCGCGGTGTTTCGAGTTCTAGTGAGAGCTCTTTATAGAGTGCGGCCTCGGTAAGCTTGCATGCTTGCGGTGTGTTGTTCTTGCGGGAACAAGAGAGGGACTAGAGAGTCCAAGAGTTCTAGTGGGAATTCCTTGTAAGTGTTGCAGCACCGAGTGATCCGGTGGATCGATTCTAGTGAAAATCCTTCATAGTGTTGAAGGCGGGGACGTAGAGCAAGTGTGCTCGAACCTCGAAACAATTCTCCTGTATTTGCGATTGCTCTCTCTATCTCTTACTTATCTTTATATCTTGCATGATCATATTGCCTTTATCTTTATACGCTTGATATATTGTGTGCTTTATTGATATATGCTTGGGGATTGTTTGCTCACACTTGTACTCAACCAAGAGAGCCAAAGCGGCACCTCAACTCTTCTCTAGAGGAATCTTGAGGAGTTAGTTCAGAGCCCTTCACGGGGAATCCGGCTACACTCTTATGTTATACTTGGTGTGTTGTGCATAAGAATTTTTAGTTTACATAAATAGTTTTAATTCCACATTAATTGATCATTAGATTAGCTAGTCACCTATTCGCCCCCTCTAGGTGATTTCAACAAGATGCATATGACTTAGGGTAAAATAATAGACTAGATGAGAAATATAATTTTAATTCTTACCTTAATTTAAAATAAGTTTTTGAATAGAGACTAAGTTTAGGAATGACTAAGTTTTGATAATCCTATGACTGATAGATTACTTGAATTCTTACATTAATACTTCAAATATTTTTTCCTTCAGAATGCGTTTTCAAAAATACTAACACTTTATTTTCTTTTTCTTTATGAATTTTGTAGGTGCAATCCACCGAAAATTCTAAGGAGACAAAACTCGTCCTCTAGGGGTAACCTAGAGGTTCAAAGACTTGTTGCACGTGCTAAGTGCAACCGTGATTACTACGAAAGTGAGGTAGGTTAGATTAGCTTTACTCTTTGTTTTGCTTGAGGATCAGCAAAAGATAAGTGTGGGGTTGTGATCATACATGTGCATTACATATCTTCATATCGTATGTGTCACATTTCTAAATTTAAATTTAAATAAAATCCTGCTAATTAATGTATTTTCATGTTTAGTGGCATGCAGGTAATTAAGAAAGAAAAGAAAAAGATTGACAGATTTATCCAATTAAATCCAAAAGTTCAAAAGAAAAGGGATCGAATTAATTTCAGAAGTTCTAAAGGCCATCTTATCTAAAGATCGAGTATATCAGATGAGATAATATCATCCTAATTCAAGGGGAAAACGGATTTTATGAAGACTCTATCAGTTTCACTGAGGATAAAATGATGGATCGTCAATTTCAGAGCAGAAATTCAAAATCCAGAAGGAAAGAGGACACCTGAACGGACCAAACACCTCCTCGATCATGGACCTACGACCAAGATATTGTCACAAAAAGGCGGCAAAAGCTGCGTTTCTGCGGCCTGGTAGTTTAACCAGGGGGAGCGCCAGCTTCCCCTTTCTTCGTACGTGTCCAATACTCTTTTTCTTTCCTATAAATACCTATAACCTTGAAGGCAGAAGGGCATCATCTCAGAGACAAAGCTTCAGTTTAGATTTTCCTTTTTTTCTTCAATGTAATTTTTTTATTTTTCTTTATAGCTTAGGTTAGAAAGAATTACATAATTAAAAGAGAAGAAGAATTATTGTAGAGTGACACTATTGTAATCCTTTCTTAAGACACTTATATTGAAGATGGCAATTAATGAAAGTTTTTCACTTTTCTTTATTGTGTTCGATCTCGCTGAAGCCTTACTTTCCTTTATTCTTTTCTCTTGTTTTACTTTATTTCAAGGTAATTCTTCAATACGATTCAACAACAGAGATATTTACTCTTTTTATTTTTTCAATTTATTAGTTTAGAGTCACAATTCTTCTTTTTATTTAGTCTTTTCTTTCTTTTATAAATAAAACAACAACACCATCATCTCTTTTTCTACCATCTCCTTTTTAACTTAACTTAACATCATTATTTTCTTTTATAAAACTGAGAAAATAAATATTCCTAGTTTTGGTAAATTAAAAGAAAGAAACTTACACAATGCTTCCATCGCTGTCCCACGTTGTGGATTACGACTCGTTAGCCCTAGGCTACAAGGTAGTATCGAGGACCTAGCACTATTCCTAAACTCTATATTTTCTATGCAGGTCAGGATTGATCACTTTGTTTGGAGGAGTGGATCTTGATTTGGAGCTTGGTTCCTGGAGATCTCACGCTTGGAGTGGATAAAAATTGAATTTTTATTATGCTGGATCTCATCTTCTACAATTGGGTAGAGAGATCAATTGGAAACTCTTCTTAGAGTTTTAATTGAAGGTAAAAATCTTATCTTTATGTCGTCGATCATTCCATAGTTGTTATATTTGCATGGTTGGTTGAATTGGAGTGGAAATGATAGGAGAAACATTCAATGGGAGTGATTCTTTTGTAATAAAGAATATTTAGAATGCTCATGATCGGCTACCGATATTGCATTTTTATCATCACATTCTCATATTTATTGTTTAATTAACTCTGCTTTAATTATCATTTTTGTTTAATTATTTGCAGAGCCTTTTCTAAATGAGAGGGAAGAGAAAATGAGCCCAAAAGCCACAAAAATTTAGATTAAATCAAAATCAAAGATTAGGGTAAATGTTTAGCTGAAAATCAGAGCAAATCAGAGAAATAACACTAAATAGAAATCAGTTAAATTCAGATTTTTATGAATCCATTTCAGTTAGCTGAAGATGAACACTTGATGGGGAGATTTCACTCTCCTCATTTTAAATTAACCACAAGCGCACGGTCATTCGGTGTAGCACTTGAGGATCGATCCACAAGGACAACTGGTTCTTACGGTTTTAACACTTCTAGGCGAATTAATCAAAAGTTTTTTTTTAGGTTTGTTTTCAACTATGTGTTAATTTAGAGAAAGTCAAGCACTTAGGATCGAATCCCCTAAACTAGCATCAAGCAATCAATTTCGGTCTCCATACTCTCTGTTGTTACTCACCAAAATCTATAATTCTATTAGACAAAGTAAGTCTGAACACTAGATCTAAGTACGAGGTATTAAACAGTTACATGATCAATGAAAGGTAAATTAACTAAATTAAAAAATAGCATAAAGTCAACAGAATCCTAAGCATGGACCCTTAACCCATGATATATAGCCTGTCAAAAATTCAGTTATTCTAAAAATTAATCTCCTAAAAGTTGGTCAATTGGTGTGCAAATAACCCTATATAGGAGATCCAACGGATGGCCACAAGATATTCTAACTTAAGCTCATTTCCCCTAAGTACTTTGGTAGCATCTATCTATGCATGTTAATATAACTAACACAATAATCCAATGAATAAAACATGATCAAATTCCTAATTTATCAATTACAGTAAATACAAAACTAAATTGATTGAACTAATTAATTTAATTAAAAAAACTAAACTAAACTTATTAATAAATACCTATAATTAACCAAAGCAAATTACCTGCTACAGTGTTCAACGGGCCCCAGAAACCACATCGAGAGCGCCCTCGTTCGTCTGTTCTCGAGCGCTCATGTTAAGACAAAATCGCTGCCTGCTGTCTCGTCATATCTGGTTGCGTGTCTGCCACCACCCGAGTCTACATGGACTGGAACCGGATGAGCCCGTGTGAACCGTCGCCAGTGAAAGCCCTCAAAAATCAAAGCACTCAAACAAAATTACTACTACTACACAATCAAAGCGTTGTTTTATATTCAATGAAAATTAGGCCACCAAATCCCAGGTAGCTATCATCAAGGATCTTTAAGCAGGATTCAGTTCATGTGTGTGAGCCACACACACATATAATAAGAAGGTCAATCACACGTTGACACATAGATTGATTCTCTTATAATATGTTATGTGTGAGCCTCAGACACATATTATAAGAGATTATAAGAGTTTCAATCCACGTGTCAACGCATGATTGGCCCTCTTATTGTATGTGTGTGTGGCTCACACACATGAACCGAATCCCTTTAAGCATCTGGAAACAAAAAAATTAATCAAAAAGCACATCCTATAAAATAATCAAACTTCCCTTTAGCCACCATTATGGCCACATGAAAAAAATTAAAATAAAACCTAAACAAACCTCAGCCGCCATGAATTAAACCATGAAAAGAGATTTTTAATAATAAAAGAAATTCGGCCACAAACTGGAAAAAAATTGGTCAAAACCAAGGATAAAAATGTGACCCAAAATCAAAGGCCCCCCAAACCCTAACCTTTACATGTATATTTATAGCCTAGGGTTTTGCTATTTTACATGAAAGACCAAAATAGTTACAAATTATAAGGAGAATCGTTAAATTAATTTTGCACTTTTGCATCTCTGTCTATTTTGTGTTTAAGCCTATAACTTTTTGCAAAATTATGTTTTCACTCAAACTGACCTCAAACTCTTCCAAGTTGATCGTAGATTTTTTTTTTATGTCAGTTTTAGGCCTAGTAGAACGATCCCAGTAATGTCAAACCTTCTATCTCACCTTCAACTCCTTTTAACGCGCTTTACGGTCTCGAAAGAGTACTTTTGTGGTCCAGTCTTCTCCTAATAACTTTGTGTACAAAACGCATAAAAAATACTCAAGTAGCATTATTTATAAACAACTAATAGATAAACAGGAGTATAAAAATATGGTTAAATTGTGCTTAACAACACTGTTGTCAAATTTAGAGCATAAATCGAGAAACTAGTTATATAAACAGACAAAACAAATCATGGGAACGACCTGCTTCCAGAATGTGGCCATTTGGCCACATCCTTACCGGCATTCTGGTAAGATATGGAGAAGCGTTTGCTCCCCTATCTTCAGACGCTCTCTCCCGTTGTGTTTTTGCTATAAATACCTAACAATTCTGAGGCCAGAGAGAACGATTCGCAGAGAGCATAAGCAAGGCTATTCTTTATTTTGTAACTTAGGTTTTTAGTTTTCTTCTATGTAATTTTTATTTTATTTATGTAACTGAGATTAGAGAAGAGTTTCATGGAGGAATGAGAAGAAGCTTGTACTGAGGGTGACACCGGTGTAAGTTCTTCTTTTCTTTCATTATTATTTGAATCAAATCAAAGTTATGGTTTCATGTTCTTCTTTCTCTTCTTCTTCTCTTACTCTTCTACTATCGATTTTTGATGATAATCCAAATGAAACTTATAGCATCGAACATTCCTTGCTATTGCAAGTGGCCTTGATGGCTTATGGGGATGGATAGTTGCTTTATTTATTTTCTGCTTTCGTTTAAGTCCATAGTTTAAGTCTGGAACGGAGAAGATCTTATTTGCCATGCTTTGCTCGTCTTCAAGATAAGGTAAGTCTTTACCAAGGATTCAAGGTAAGTCATCAAGCAGAAGAGGTAAGTAAGTTCTTTTAGGTTTTTTTCTTTTCTTTTAATTTTTAGTTTAGATCACCATCATCACCAACTCTCAACTCTATTCACTATTTTTGCTTTCTTTATATAAATTTATTTTCCAATTTCTCCACCTTCTCTATCTATCACTTTCGTATTAACTTAATAAAAGATTCTTTTCATTTTCTTTACAAGAACAAGAGAAGAACTTTTAACCATTTCAGGTGAATTAAAAGAAGACTTACAATGCGCTTCCATCGCAAGTCCCTCCTTGTGAATCACGACCCACATAGCCACTTCCTATTGTGATAGCATTGAGTACCTTGCACTTTTATTCTTAAGTTCTGAAATTCTGTATTTTTTGTGTAGGTAAAACCTTAATCAAATTTTGGCGCCGTTGCTAGGGAGGGACAGTAAGTAACTCTCTTTTTTTTTACTTTAATGATTAACTTTCTTCTCTGTTCTTGTGTACAGCATGGGACATCAAGAAAGAATTTTGCTACAATGGACATATAAGTGGCCCTAGACTCTGCTCGAGAAAGTAAAGCACAAAAGCCCTCAGATTCGCCGCATTCCCGTGGCAATCTGAGTGAACGACTAATCTGTAATTTTTGCAGGTTGGTTGAATTGCAAATTTAAGTTTTTACAGCTATATGTTTCTTGTTTAAGTCACTGCATACACTTTTCTAACCTCAACAATCAATTGTTGCTTATAAATGCTAAAAAAATGTTTAGACCTACATTTAGGCACGTGTCTATTTTACTACATTTTATATTTACTGTTGAAGAGTGTGGGAGCCAAGGTACGTATGAAAGTACACCTAGATGGAGGGTGAATAGGTGTAGTGCTAATCTAAGACAAATGATGTAGAATTAAAAACTAATTGCTAACACACAAAGTGTAATCAAGAGTTAGTCCGAATTTCCCGTGAAGGGCTCTGGAACTACTCCTTATGATTCTTCTGAATTATGAGTTGAGGAGTTTTAATAGCTCTCTTGATTAAACACAAGTGGGCACACAAACAATATCTAGCATATATATGAATAAGCAATAAAAACAACAATGCAAGATATATAGAGAAATAAGAGTTGAGAGATATAAGATCAAATTCAAACACCGGGATATATTTCGAGATTCGAACCACTGGTTTACATCCCCGCCTTCACACAAAAAGATTTTTATTATTCACTTAGGATCTGCCATATAGGGACCTTGACCAAGAATTACAACTAAGGAGTACACAACTCCAACACTCTCACAAACCTCTCCACAAGAGGTGGACACAAAGCCAAGTACAAAGCAAAGGGAAAATGAAAACTTAGTGATCCAATGATCACAAACAATACTTAGTGATCTCAAAGGATCACAAATAATTTTCTCACAATACAAAGATCTTAAAGATAGATTTGAGTTGAATAGCTCAAGTTTGTGAGAAATCATAGTGTTTGGAAAAGAAATACAAAGAGAAAACACTTGGAAAAACTCTAGAAAAGATATAGAAATTTAGAGCATGAAACTAGAATCCCAAAACTTGTTTTCTTTTGAATTTTTAAAACTTTGAATCAAAAATAAAGATATAGATTTGAAGCTCAAAATTTTGTTTTAAAACACTTTAGAAAATGGCAAGAGAGCACTAGAAAACTGGTTAAAATTCTCTTGAAAAAACTTTATGAAAACAGCCACCAGAACCGATATATATAGGGCTTTGGAAAATATAGTCGTTGGGATCAAAACCTGCCCAAAACAGGCTGTCGGTCGATCGCCCGTTCGACTGGTCAACGGTCAAATTTTCGACCGTTTGAGCTTATCGGCTGACCGCCCAGTCGACCACCCCCAAGGTAAACCAGCCTGTCAGTCGACCGCCCGGCCGACTGTGCCAAAGAGAAACTAAGTCTCTTACAGTCGGTTGACTGTGTGGTCGATCGGCCATATAGGCAAGGCCTATGTGCATGTCTTTTGCACATTGGTCAACCAACCGGTCGACGAGCTCTAGTCTAGTCGACCGGTCGGTCAACCGCCAGTAGCCCAAAACCAGATTTTTAGGGTTTGAAAATGTAGCTTTGTAATACGCTAGAAATTCAAATAAAATACATAAAATTCCATAAAAATAAGTTCTTATTAACCATTTGAATTCAAATATGTGTGATCAAAAATCACCAGATATTACAAACATGTTGAACTACATTTGAGGTATAGAAATTAAACCTTAAAATCAAAACAGGTCTGTTTCAAAAAACTTTTGAAATGAAAAACTGATTTTTTGACATCTTAAGCATAGTGTGTATGAATAGAATCCAATACACATTGTAAATGATATATCTATATTTTTGACATTAAATCCAAAATAAGTTTTGATAAATACAAAACTTGAAACCATGAACTAGAATCATCAAAATAAGTTTCTAAGCATTATGAACCAAACAATGTATATAGATGAAATCCAACATACATGTAAACCATGTATACTTGTTTTGATAAACTCTATTCATGAAAATGAAAAGATGTATTCTTGACAAAACGGTTAAACCGAAAACAAAACTTTTGAATGTGTGTGTGTATACTTGAGCATATCAAAACTAAACTATCCTTATATAAGATCTAAATAAAAAACTAAACAAACCAGATATAAGTCTTCTTCTCTAAGTCGACTTGATTCAAACATGATCCATGAGCTTGACTCTATCTCGAGTACTAGAGATGATCTTGAAGCACGAGCTCTTGAATCAACACGTGTTAGCTTCCAAACTTGACTTTGAATCCTTTATTGAAGTTAAACAACTACTAAAATCTTGATCAATAACTGAAACTATATAAACACAACATCATTAGTAACTTAACTTCATAAGTTAGTCATCAACAAAACTAAGGTGAAGGGCCTTTAGGCTAACAACGCGTGGATAGCATATAGTTAGAAAACATATTTGAGTGATGTATATTGCTTAAAGTGTTGCTTTTTCTATATATACTTACACACTTGCATGAATACGTTAAGGCACATCCTTATACAAGATAAGGTGGGAAAATCATTACCCTCTCTAAGCCCACAAACAATCTCCTCATTCACTAATCCAAGCCTAACTTAAATGAGCAGACGTTGGCCCAAGGGACATCTCAGATTCAATAAGAGATTGACCTAAGGGGAAAGGTGACTAGAATTTGACTCTTGCCAAATTGGAATCAAAGGTTTCGGATTGAGAGGCGAAACCTCGAAGAACAGTGATTTGGCGTAATTACGCTCGTTGCTTAGGCACGGATACCTCCTAGTGGTCTTGCCCCTACCTAACTGATAACTTGTAATCAAATTCTATATTATACCCTCGTAGACAGTCTAACCAGTTAGGAGTCGTCTTGGTCTAAGCTCTACCCTAACTTAAGCTAGATTTTTTTCTTTTTATTAGTTAGTTTGTTTGCTTATTTTTGTTTTTGTTTTTACATCTTTTGTGATGTGAATTACAATTATAATTATTCCAATCATATAATGATTCATACTTCACACCGATCTCTTTTGACTCGGATATTACCAACCCAGCATATCATAACTTTAACTAACCAAGTATGATGGATTACTCTTATCTATATCAATATATGCCCCAGTCTCAATATTATGAATAAGACTGGAACAATCATCACCACTCTTCACAGAGTCAATGGGGATACAACTCCTCCGAGTCATATGGTCAGAGACCTTACCAACATCCACCTTCATATACTCATTTTTAAGATCAATCTATAGAAGAAAAATCAGATTTAAAAAAGAGTTATGAAGCTATTCTTGAGTCCACACGTCAAAACCAAAATCCAACAGACTTACAAGCCCATCAAGATTTTCAAATCTAAGATCCTTACTCTATTTTAAAGTCCCACCACAAGAAGAAGAACCTACGGACTTAGATAGGAGTATGAAAAACTTGATTCAGTCAGAATTTATTTTTCCCATTCCTGATTGCCCTAGCTATATTGATAAGAATGAAGAATCATGGTGCCATGGAGACTTTAACCAAGAGTTAATTTCATTACACAAACTAACTGACTTGACCAATTTCAAACCTTGGACAAATTGGCAAGTTTTTAATTCAATGATATTGAGCTTGAACGTGAATGTTACCCCGGTCTTCAAGCTTATGATTCAGTTCCTATCTTCGAATTTATGTTGACTCCGGTATCCTTATCGAATTTGGACCAATTTTCTTAGCCAACATTTATTCCCGTACCATTGTAACACCTCTTTTTGACATACGTACTTAAATACGTGTTTTGATTTTTTGGCCATATTTTTTATTTACTTTTCGTATTTATTTTTGTTTTATGATTATTTATCCAATTGTTTTGCTTTGGATCTGGATTCCTAGACTCAGAGTCAACCCTCAAACCAGGACTTGATCCTAGCGTATTACTCTATTTAGTTTTTTTTGATAGTCAGATTTGATCGATTTCAGTTTCAAACATCATTTTCTAATATTTTAGATTTTTTATGATTTTCTGGTACTGTTTTGAATTAAATTGCAAAATCTTCAAAATCGGTGTCGACCAGTATCGCTGGTCGTTTCTAGGATTTTTAATTTACAAATAGAGTTGAATTTCTAAAACCTGCTTTCATATTATTTCTTATAGTCACATTTTCTACATTTATGTATTTTTGGAAATTTTTCCGAATTTATCGAAGTTCGGCCGGATTTGGTATCGGCCAGTATCGCTGGTTGATAGGATTTTTAATTTGAAAAAGGATTTTATTTCTAAAAATCGATTTCATATTATTTCTCAGTGTGATGTTTTCTATCTTTGGATATTTTTGGCGATTTTTTTGAAATAGTCGATATTTTCCGATATAATTATAATGTTATTGTTTTTGGAATCTTTTCATTCTTTCTTTTCTTTCCTTTTTCTTTCCCCCCATCAACCACCTACCAACCGACTCCCCATTTAAATCCCATTACTTCCCCTCCCATTACTTCCTTTCTCTCCCTCTCTTTTTCCTTTTTTCTTTTTCCTTTTCCTTTTCCCCTTTCTTTTTCTTTCTCCCTTTCTCCTTCTCTCCCTCTTCTTCTTCTACCTAGAAGAACCACCACCACCACCATCCTGGGCCCAGCGTCGCAGCCGCCACCGACTGAGCCCTCACTCCAGCGCCTCCCATTTCCCCCAACTCTCTCCCATCTCCACCAACTCCAATAATACCACTATCTTCTTCCTCCTCCAAACCACCACCATCTTTAAATTTCTCAAATCCACCACCACCAAATCACCACCTCTTCCTCCTCAATCACAACTCCCACAACCTCTTCTTTCCTCCTCTCCCTCCAATTTCATTAACCCACCACCAAATCACCAACTTTAGCATCATCACCACCATCACCCCTCGAACACTATCACCCTCCTCACTCGATACCCCTCCTTTTTGGGGTGGTCAGCGGCTACCCCTGCCAGGCGGTAGTCGCCGGCGCCCTGGCACCTCCACCCAGTGCCGCTGGCCCACAGCCAGCCCAGCCTAGTTGCGTGAGCAGAGAGGGGGCAGAGTACATATCATGTCCTCCCCCCTCTCTCTCACCTGTCCTTTCTCTCTCTTCCCTCTCTATTTCTCTCTCTGATCTGTTTCTCTTTGATTTAGTTTTCTCTCTCCAATTCAGTTTCTCTCTATCTAGATCTTATATCTCTCCTCTCTCTTATTCTCTCTCTAAATATATATTTTAAAATATACATATTGGTGGCATGCACGTGTTTTGAGACTTCAGGACTTCGCAGCTTTTTTGAAAATTTAGGCGAGTGTACTCGCCTCGTTTTCGGTTTCCCTGCTTTATTGGGTTGATTATGTATTTTATCCTGTATTATTGTGTTTATATTTTATATTGGGTTGTGCTCTTGTATTTGTATATGGCCGGGTGCTCAGGATTATACATGTATATGCCTGTGACGAATCTTTATATTAGGATAGCTTATTTTTTTGTACATATACCATGTCTGAGATGTATTCTTTTACAGCTTTAATACTATGTGTGGCTGACCCTTCGTGGTCATTTAGCCTCCGGGCTCTACACTCAGACTCCGGGCCTCACTACTACATGGTAGTCCAGTTCTTATCAAGTATATATGTATGCATGTGTGATACTAACAGTGCAGGTACCCTTATACTGACTATGGGTTTCTGTCCACTCCTGAGATGGCTACTTAAATAGTTTTAGGCCTTACACTCATATGGGTTTCTTGGTAGCTACTGAGGGTGCGCTTAGACCTTGGGCGTACTCTAGCCCTCGTGCTCTTGCCCACTTCCTCGAAAGAGGAGTGCGCTTAGACCATTAGGTCTCTCTTGCTCCGCCCGGTAGGTAGGCTTAGTGCTCAACGCTTTATCACTAGACTCGCCTAGAAGAAACTCTGTTGGATTTTAGACTCACCTTTTAAACCGAGTCATTCCAGTACCTCCGTCAAGCGCTCTAGTGATTAAACCTAATTGTTGCCTGATTAGTCTCTAACTTTGCATAATTTTTATCACATCCACATAGTTATTTGATGTAAAATTCTGCTAATAAGGCTTTACTTGCTTGATCCTAGGTCCATGGTGTGCAAATGAAAAAGAAGACCCTAAATCACCATTTAAGGGGTGATTAAAGGCCTACCAAGTAGCCATTGACTTTAGGGAGGAGATATTATAAGTTCAGGGCATCAAATCCAAAAACCAAAAGATCCAGGGGACAGACAGAACGACGCACTGACTGAAGCCAGGCGTACGTCGCCCTGGCAGGGCAGTGGAAACGCGGCCTGGGACGCGTTTTCGCAGCCGTACGGGCGCGGCACGCCCAGGCTTTGGCCAGGGGTTGCCCCCGGCTCCCCTTTCCCCTGGTGGCTATAAATAGCCCCTAGGGGTCTTCAGTTGGGAGATATCTATAGCCCCCAGGGGTCTTTTGTTGGGGGATATCTAGAGTTTAGAGTTGTATTGTTGCTTTGTTGGTAGGAGTTATAGTTGTTTTAGTTTCCTCTTCTTCTAGTTTTAGTTTTAGCCATTAGAGTGAAAGAGAGAGTGTGTACAAGTTGTATTTGAAAGGTGACAAGCTAATACAAGTAATTACTTTTCTTTCTTCTTTCCATTTACTTGTCTTTGCCATATTTTCTTATTGTAGTGTAACCTCCTTCCTTTTTACTTCTTTTCTTTTACTTTCTTGTAGTGTAACACCCTTTCTCTTTACCCCTTTTCTTTTGTTGTTTCTTTTACTATCATGTCTAACTAACTTTTCATTTGTATGGCTAACTAACTACTAACTCACTAATCTCTAACACTTGATTGATAAACCCAAATGAGTCAATATTGTCAAACAAGCCTTGTGCAAACGAGAGCTATGGCATCTTAAGACGAGGGTTCTAACTCTAACTTACATTCAAGTATTTACCTTCTTATATTTCATGCTTAATGAGTTTTTGATGATCTATGGGTTGTCTACTTTACTTGTTGTTGTAAGTTAGATATTTCCTTTTAACTTTGCTGATACCATTAGTGTACTTGTGTCTTCCCCTATTCTCGCCTTAATTGGATCTTGATAAGAGAATGTACAAGTATTTGCCGTGTAAAGCTAAGTTAAAGGAAGAACCTTCACTCGATTTTCACGTGAATGGTTCCTATGCATAAGGGTGATGCTTGCCTATGATCCATCATGAGGCTATATTATCAAGAAGTTAGAGGTTAGTGGGAGCAATTAGTAGAAAGTTAGCCATGCGTTTTCACCATTAAGAAAAATCCACTTTACAACAAGCAAACCAATTCCAAAAACTATTCTTGAAACAAACTTGTTTTCATTTTCACATTCCTTATTCGAACAAGGAACTTTCTCTTTTCTTGAACAAAGAAGCCGCATCAAGCTTCCATCGCTCTCCCTCCTTGTGGATACGACCCGTATAGCCACTTCGCTACTACGGAAGAATCGCAAAAACAGTAACATCGACCCACTCCCTTTTTACTTATTCTTGTGCTTATTGGCGCCGTTGCCGGGGAGGGAACAACTTTATTGTTCAATACTAAAGATTTTTCTTTGTTCTTGTGTGTAGGAGAAGTACCAAGGAGCTTACTATTAAGGGAAGCGAAAGAGGTGGCCAAGGACATTGCGCGAGGATTCATTTGCCCTCGAAAAAATTCGTGTAAAAGCGAGTTTTTCCGATTGAAGTACTAACAAACTCGTTTGCAGGGTTGCCGAAAGCCGCTAAAAAAATTGCTTTCTAAATCTTTTAGTTCCATTGAATGCTTCACCTTATACATGTGTAATAAACTCAACAAAAATCTACTTGTTGCTTAATTGAAATTTAGATTAGACTTTTGCATTTAGGGCACATGTCTATTTCAATTCATTTCAATTTCTGTTAAAGAGTGCTGGAGAAAAGGTATGTGTGCATTCATATAGAATAGGACCAACATTTTGGAGTGATTTATCACTTTGAGTGTTACCTCGTTGTGAATAAACTATACACTTGCACAATTGACTTTAAGGGCAAAACCCAAATAAACAAGATAAGGTGGGGATTTCACAACCCTTCCTTAGCCCAAAAATTATCTCCAAGTGCACTCATACTTTCTCAAGCCTTAACTAAAAATCAATAAACGTTGGCCCTAGGGACATCTCGGACTCACTAAGAGATTAACCGAAGTTGAAAATTGCAAGAACTATACTCCTGCAAAATCGGTATCTAAGGAAAGTGGATGGAGAGGCAAAGCCTCGAAAGCTCCGTGGTTTGGCTTAATTAGGCCCGTGGCTAACGCCCGGATAGCTCCCCCCGAGCTTTGCCCTTTCCTGACCGATTAGCTTGTAGTCGAGTTCCTGCAACAACCTTCCCCAGAGAATCGACCAGTTAGGAGTCGTCTAGGTCCAGGTACCTTAGACTAAGGCTTGGTGGTTGTTTTTCTCTCTTTTGTTTGTTTTTTATTCTTTTCAATTGTTTGTTTGTTTTTTCGTTATTTGTGGTTTGCTGCATGCAAGAGTGGGTGAGAGATCCTACAACTTCCAGATTAACAAGAAACACTTCTCTACCCTTGCATCCAGAACCGACGATGGCGTCACTTCAGGATAGATTTTACCCGATCAGAACCTCACTTCCATTTTGCATAAAACTTCTTGAAGAAAACGGAAATAACTTCAAGTTAAAGCCTCAATTCATCAATACTCTCTTAAAGTTTCATGGTTAGAATCAGAGGATGTATACTTCTTTGTTAGGGAATTTGAAGAAGTGTGCCTCATGATGCGTATACCCCAGCTAGGAGACGATGTCGTTATGTTACGTTTCATCCCTTTTTTCCCAAAGGACCTAGCAAAGAAGTGGTTGTACAGTTTGGTGGTAGTTTCTGTCACAACGTGGGATGATTTCGTCTAGGCCTTCTTGAAGAAATTCTACCCAATTCACAAAACTGCCCTCATTATGAAGAATATCATGCAGTTTAGGTAAGAACCGAGCGAACCATTTTGGAGATACTTTGAGCGATTCAAATATCTCCTAGCTCAGTGCCCTCACCACGATGTGGAGAAATGGCGTCAGTGCCAGATTCTCTATGATGGTTTAGATTATTAGACGAAAACCCTTTTAGAAATCATGAGGGTTCTTGCAGAAGGATGAGAATCAAGGTTGGAATTTATTTGAGGACTTAGCTGAGAAAACCCTGCAATGGGAGCCAGCCTTGGAAAAACCTAAGAATTCACAATCTATAGCTTCAAGAGGAGGACTCCTATCTCTAGAATCATCCATAGCTACCGAGGCTAAGATTGTAACCCTAATGAGGAGGATCGAGGCTCTAGAGACAAAAGAGCCTGCCAATGTCAGTCAAATCAACCCACCACCAATTCACAATCCGGATTGTTCATACTGTCAGGCACCAAACCATGTCTTTGAAGAGTGCCCCGTTTTTCACACCCAGCAAGTGCCACCGGAACACCTGAACGCGGCCTATTCACGGCCGCCGCCTAATCCTACTCCCAAACATACAATCCTGGCTGGAGGAATCACCCTAGTTTCTCCTGGGCCCAGAACAATCCTCCTAGGCCTAATTTCTCCAACAATTTTCACCATCCCAGTCCTCCACCAAATTTCCCCAGTCCAGATCCATCTTCCTCCTCTCAAAGTTCACCTATGGAAAAGAAATTCAACAAATTGGAGGAGAGCATGGAAGTTTTCATGAAGTCCCAAACCGCTTTTATGCAAAATCAGGGACAAACGCTGAACAACCATTCACAGGCTATATCGAGATTGGAAATGCCGATGAGCCAATTAGCTAGCTCCCTAAGTGAAAGACCCAAGGGTACTTTACCTAGTCAGCCACTAGTTAACCCAAAAACCTCAAATCAAGCATATAAAATTCAGGATCCATCGATCAACCAGTGCAATGTTGTTCACACACTTCGATCTGGAAAGAAGGTAGATAACCAAGTCTACCAATAGAAAAGTCCAGTCCATCCTGATCCTACTCCAGCCTCCACCTCTGCTAGTTCCTCCCAAACTGCTCCTCAAACATCTGACGAGGACAACGCTGCTGAACAAGTCCATAAGCCTGTAGCACCCTTTCCCAATAGGCTTAGGAACAACAATAAGAATATGCACATGGAGAAATGCTAGAGATGTTCAACCAGGTCAAATTGAATGTGCTACTTTTTGACGCTATCCAGCAAGTCCTAGCTTATGCAAAATTTCTTAAGGATATGTGTACTTAGAAAAGAAAGACAAATGTGCCCAAGAAAGTGTTCTCGGCAACCAATATAAGCGAAATTCTGTCTGGTCCCATTCCGGTGAAATACAAGGATCCCGGATGTCCCACCATTTCCTGCACCATAGGACAGACCGAAATCAGTAGAGCGCTTCTTGACCTGGGAGCAAGTATCAACTTGCTACCTCTCTCGGTATACCAGTAACTTGGGTTGGGCAAGCTAAGCCCAACTCGAGTCACCATTCAGCTAGCTGACCGATCTGTGAAGATCCCGAAGGGGAAATCACAGACGTCCTTATCCAGGTCGGGAATTTCATCTGCCCCGTTGACTTCATTATGCTTGAGACCCAACCTGTGTCCAATCTAAGGTCTCAAACTCCAGTCATCTTAGGGCGCCCATTCCTTGCTACAGCCAATGCCATAATCAACTATAGGAACGGGTCGATATGATTGACCTTTGGAGACATGACGAAGGAAGTCAATGTCTTCAATATTGGAAGACAACCTAGGGATGTTAATGATCAGACTTTTGAGGTCAATTCCATTGAAAATCTGACCAGTGAGCATGAGGAAAGCATGGAAATAGAAATGGAGGCAGAGTTTGATCTGGAGGCTGAGGATTTTAATCTAGACCAGATCGTAGATTCAACAGTGGATTGGGCGTCAAGCCCAAGTGTACCTCATCATAGGATTGAAAGCCCGGAGATTGCCTCCAATGAAGCAATACCTTCCCTAGAGCTAAAAGCCTTACCTGAACACCTCAAGTAAGCCTACCTGGGCGGAAAGAAGACCTTGCCAGTCATCATAGCATCCCACCTGACTGAGCAACAAGAGGACAGTTTAATGTCTATTCTAAAAAGACATAGGGAAGCCATTGGATAGACAATGAAGGACATCAAGGGATAAGTCCAGCCATAGTGCAACATAGAATCCATTTGACCGATGAAGTAACCCCCAGGAGGGACCCACAATGCAGGCTGAACCCACTCATGCAAGAGGCAGTTAAAGCGGAAATTTTGAAACTATTAGATAATGGGATCATTTATCCCATTTCTGATAGCCAATGGGTGAGCCCTGTTCATGCTATCCCAAAGAAAGCTGGCTTTACAGTGGTTGAAAATGAGGAAAAAGAGTTGATACAAACAAGACTGCCTACCAGGTTCATGTTTGTATCGATTACAGGAAGTTGAATGCAGCTACCCGTAAAGACCACTTCCCGCTACCCTTCGTCGACCAAATGATAGAACGATTGGCTGGACATGAGTACTATTGCTTCCTAGATGGGTACTCAGGATACAATCAAATCCCTATTGCTGCAGAAGACCAGGAAAAGACCACGTTCACCTGCCCGTTCGGAACCTTCGCTTACCAACGCATGCCCTTTGGATTGTGCAATGCTCCCGCAACATTCCAACGGTGCATGCTTAGTCTTTTCTCCGACATGGTAGAAGTTTTCTTGAGATTTTCATGGATAACTTCTCCATCTAGGAGATTCATTTGATCAGTGTCTTCATCACCTAGAGTTAGTACTGCAAAGATGCAAGGAGAAGAACCTAACTCTAAACTGGGAGAAATGTCACTTCATGGTGAGACAGGGGATTGTCTTAGGCCATGAGATTTCTAGGCGAGGCATTGAAGTAGACAACGCTAAAGTAGAAGTGATTGTTAAGCTTCCACCACCTAAAAGAATTAAGGGTATTAGATCCTTTCTAGGGCATACTGGGTTCTACCGATGGTTCATTAAGGATTTTAGTAAAATCACTAGGCCTTAACCAACCTGCTCGCTAAGGACGTGCCTTTTAATTTTAACGATGAATGTTTCAAGTCATGGGGAAAGTTTAAGCAAGAACTTATTTTTGCGCCGATTATTTCTGCTCCTAACTGGGCCCAACCGTTCGAAATCATGTGCGATGCCTCTGATTTTGCTATTGGCGCGGTTCTAGGACAGCGCATCGATAATAGGCAGCACGTGATTTATTACTCGAGTAGGACCTTGAATGACGCCCAACAGAACTATACAACGACTGAGAAGGAATTCTTGGCCGTTGTCTTTGCGTTAGAAAAGTTTCGGCCCTACTTGTTAGGTTCGAAGGCGGTGATTTTTACGGATCACTCAGCTCTGAAATACCTCATGACTAAGAAGGAAGCAAAATCCCGATTGATTCAGTGGATCCTTTACTTCAAGAATTTGACTTGAAAATCTGGGATAAACGAGGTATAGAAAATATGGTCGCTGATTATCTCTCACGAATTCTGAACGCACCGATTATACAAGCTCCGATCAATGAGGATTTTCCAGATGAGCATATCCTGGCCATTCTCAAGGAACCCTAGTATGCGGATATTGTTAATTATCTGGCCACTGGAAAATTACCCACTGACTGGATAAGGTAAGACCAACACCGCTTCTTTGCCCAAATATGGTACTTCTTCTGGGAAGAACCGTATCTTTTTAAGTATTATCCTGATCAAATTATTAGACGATGCATACCAGAGGAAGAACAAAAGAGTGTGCTCAGCTTTTGCCATGACCTTGCATGCGGAGGACACTTCGGTCCCCACAAGACTGCAGAGAAGGTTCTTCAAAGTGGGTTTTACTGGCCCACTTTGTTCAAAGACTCATACCATTTTTGCAAGTCATGCGCAAATTGTCAGAAAATTGGGAAAATTTCAAGAAAAGACATGATGCCCCTGAACCCGATCTTGAAAGTTGAAATTTTTGATATTTGGGGTATTGACTTCAAGGGGCCGTTCCCTAATTCCTTCGGCAACCAGTTCATTTTGGTTGCTGTAGATTATGTCTCTAAATGGGTTGAAGTTGTGCCAACTAAGACCAATGACAACAAAGTGGTTGTCAAATTTCTCAAAGAGAACATCTTCTCCCGATTTGGCACCCCTAGAGCGATAATTAGTGATAATGAATCGCATTTCTGCAACAGAGTTTTTGAAGCTTTGATGTGAAAATATTCCATTAATCACAAGTTGTCTACTACGTATCATCCTCAGACAAATGGGCAGGTCGAAGTCACCAATCGACAGATCAAGCTCATTCTGGAAAAGAATGTCGGACAAAACCGAAAGGATTGGTCGGTCAAACTCAATGATGCATTGTGAGCTAACCGCACAGTTCTGGGGATGTCTCCTTACAGAATCATATTCGGAAAAGCTTGTCATTTGCCAGTAGAATTAGAACACCATGCCCTCTGGGTCATTAAGCAGCTCAATTTTAATTTGAGTAAAGCCAGTGAGCTAAGGAGACTGATGATTTCAGAATTAGAGGAGATACGGAATGAAGCCTATGAGAATGCTCGGATCACCAAAAGCAGGACTAAACTTTTTCATGACGAGATCATAACCCAGAAAAATTTTGCCCCGGGAGATAAGGTTCTGCTGTACAACTTAAGGCTTCACATTTTCGTAGGGAAGCTGAAGACTCGTTGGTCTGGACCGTTCATTGTGCGCACAGTTTTCCCACACGGTGCTGTGCTTAATGTAGATCCTAAGACCAATATGGAATTCAAAGTGAATGGGTAAAGTCTGAAGCCCTTCTTGACCACTGAGCCTATGACTCCGGATGATAGTGTGCTGACTCTTTTTGCCCCGTCATACACCTAACCACGACAAAAAAAAAGTTTATTTGTTTATATGCTTACCCCTTCTACATTTTTTTGACATTTCTTTAGCCTCTTCGCACTTGGCCGGCCCGAGTCAACGAGGACGGTGACATCATTCCTTCACCCTATTTATTGCATTCGCATTTACATATCCATTCATTGAGGACAATGCATTAGATAGGTGTGGGGGGGTGCTAACACTTTTCTTTTTCCTTTTATTCTTTTTCTCTTTCCCCAAAAAAAAAGAAAAAATCTCCAGATTGAAAGAAATTTCATACTCTTTATAAAAGTACCAAAAGATTGTAGCAATTAAGGGAACTTTATTAATGAATCTTTATTTTTGCCTAAATAAACAAGAAAAATTGGTTTGACTAAAAAGTTAGGAGGGATAAGGAAAATAACTCATACCTTTTATTTAGCCTTAGTAGAATATGCATAAATCACACACATATGCTTGGGATTTAGAGACACAACTCTGAAAAAAATAATAATAAGCTGGATAATTGTGCCTCATGAAGTATGATTACTCACGCCAAAAAAACTCTATATATAATAATGTATAAATAAATCTTGATTTCGTGGCCTACTCCACTTGCATATTTGACCTGAGGAGTATTTTTCCACCTAGTGCCCTAAGACCATCTAGCTTGGGAGTCATCGGTTTGATATGTGTTACATAAGTGAAGTAGAAAGCCTAATGGAACCAAGAATAATAAGTAAATATTAATAAAATTAAATAATATTCAAAGTTGAGTTGAAAAATCTCAAGCACATCACACTTACACATTATGCATATCTATTTAAAGCAAAATAACAGAATGAGTTAGAAATAAAAGATCTTTTCTAAATTTAAAGAAAAATCATAATTTCCTATTTTATGAAGGATGAAATATAGGAGGACTTATGAGGGTTACACCTAATTCTTACATCATTCGGTCATTTTACTTAGATGATTGAAAGTTTTTTTCATGACAGAGTTTTTACTAACAACTAAATACTTTTTTTTACTTACTGGATTTTGTGGGTGCAATCCGCTGAAAACTCTCAGGAGACAACACTCCTCCTCTAGGGGAAACCTAGAGGTTTAAAGGCTTATTGCACATGCTCAGTGCAATCGCGTCACCTGCGAAAGTGGTATAATAATTTTCTTATTTTTGTTTTGCTCGGGACGAGCAAAAAATTAACTGTGGGGGTGTAATTATTCTCTAACTTTGCATAATTTTTTATCACATCCACATAGTTATTTAATGTAAAATTCTGCTAATAAGGCTTTACTTGCTTGATCCTAGGTCCATGGTGTGCAAATGAAGAAGACCCTAAATCACCATTTAAGGGGTGATTAAAGGCCTACCAAGTAGGCATTGACTTTAGGGAGGAGATATTATCAGTTCAGGGCATCAAATCTAGAAACCAGAAGATCTACCTGATAGGGACAGACAGGACGACGCACTGACCGAAGCCAGGCGGGCGCCGCCCTGGCATGGCCGCGGAAACGCGGCCTGGCCGTTTTCGTGGCCGTACGGGCGCGCCCGCGCCCGGACTTTGGCCAGGGGTTGCCCCCTGGCCCCCCTTTCCCCTGGTGGTTATAAATCCCCCCAAGGATCTTCAATAGGGAGATATCCAGAGTTTAGAGTTGTATTGTTGCTTTGTTGGTATGAGTTGTAGTTGTTTTAGTTTCCTCTTCTTCTAGTTTTAGTTTTAGCCATTAGAGTGAGAGAGAGAGAGAGTGTGTGTGTGTGTGTGTGTGTACAAGTTGTATTTGAAAGGTTACAAGCTAATACAAGTAATTACTTCTCTTTCTTCTTTCCATTTACTTGTCTTTGCCATTTACTTTTATTTTCTTGTTATAGTGTAACCTCCTTCCTCTTTACTTCTTTTCTTTTACTTTCTTGTAGTGTAACCCCCTATTTTCCATTGATTTTACAAAGGGGAAAACTTACAAAAAAAAGTGTCGAGGAGCTAATTACAAGTAACACAAAAGATTACAAGTAGATCTCCTCAGAGATTCTGGAGAAGTGTGTCGATAGGAGTCTGGTCAGCGCGCGACCACTTTGTCCCTTTGACGATGTGATCGATGGGATTCCCTTCTCGCCTGGTTCAGGGAATCGGAGAACGGAAGATTGGTAGAACCCTCTTGTTACTTCTCAAACTGCCTTTACTTGGGAATTCCTTCTCGCCTGGTTCTAGAAATTCCTTGAGAGGAAGGAAGGTATTAGGATATCAGCACCCTGATTAGAGAAGTAGTTCTCTGAATTCTTTGAAGCTAGAGAATAGATCTCTGTTTAGCCGCCTCTCTCTATGCGTCTCTTTGCATGTGCGTCTCTGTGCGCGCCTGTCTCTCTCCTTAGTTGTATGCCTCTGGTAGGCTATTTATAGGGAAAGCAGGGGTATAATTGTCCCTTAAAAATCTGAAAACAGATTGAGTCAATCTGTTTAAATCTAGAAAGTACCTTGCTGCGAGGCTAGAATCAGCTTCTGCAAAGTTAGGAATAACAGGTAGGTCGATCTCCTGATCTGTTTTGATTCTTTCCAAATAATTAAAAGATCTCCCCTGATCTTCTTACTTGTTTTAGGAGAGTCAAGAGATTATGGCAAACAACTGCCAAATTTGATCTCAGACTTGATCTTGATTAGATTTGATCTTGATCTTGAATTGATTTGATCTTATCTGGAGATTTAATTAGTCAAAGGTTGACCATGAAAGACCCGCAGCGGAGTTGTTGCGTTGAGCTCGCAGCGGAGTTGGAAAGAGCATCTGGCGAAGTTAGAAGAAAGCTCTCCAGCGGAGCTAGATAACATCTGTGGCGAAGCTACCGAACATCCTTCTGCGCGGTTGTGTGTGGCTTCGAGCGAAGCTAACTCTCTGCGGAGTTAACTGAGTGCTTCAGGCGAAGCTGTAAGTTAGCTCACTGATAGAGCTTTGAATAGCTTCAAGGTGAAGTTGAATAAACTTAGCCTCTCAGGTGAGGCTACCCCTTGGGCTCATGTGATGCTAAGTGTTGAGCTAACCTAGCATCTTAGACCTGCTTAGGGCTCTTTTGAGACAATCTGGGCTCACTGTCTGCTTCACTGGATCAGTAGAGTCCAAGTTGCTGCTTTGTCCCTCAGAGATGAGTACAGAACTGATCGTCAGCTTGTCTGTCACTTGTCTTTTATAAATGTCAATAAGTTTGACATTGTTCAGGCCAGTAAGAATCTTGTCTTTTTTAAAGTGTCAACAAGACCCCCTTCAAAGTTTTTGAAAGTCTGCAATGGAATGGTTCAGGCTTCGAAATACTTTGAATTGCTTTGATTGATGGTATGTGAAGTACGAACGTCGCCATGGTGGTTGAGTTCAGCTTCGCTTTCAATCCTGCTTTAGGATAAATTCGCCGAAGAATCATGTAGATTCGCGATTCTGGGTAGCTCTGCGTCTGGGTAGCTTCGCGTCTGGGTAGCTTCGCGTTCGAGCCTCCCGGAGGAGATTCGCTTCAAATTGGTCTTGGAACGCCGTTCCTTTCCTGAGACTAACTGCTTTCGGCTGGTTACGAGAAGGATTATTTCCTTTCCCGAAGTTGAAATAACTTCTCTTGCATTAAAGAGGAAGATCATTCCTTCCTTTGTGCATTTTCGAGGGAGACTATTCCCTTTCTCAAGGCTCAGTAAATGCCTTAAATTCGCTCGCGCTTCTATGCTTGAAGCAGCAGCGGTGTGATCATGCCATGAGGCCTATAAATAGGACACTTGAAGCCCTCTACAGAGAGCAGTCTGTTCATGACTTCTCCTGGTTGTTCAGAGAAATATACTTAGATTTCTGAAACAGTGGGGGTGCCCACTTTGGTCATTAACCGGCCAAGAACTGGTGAGTCTCGGTCATCCAGAGACTTTACCAATGAACTAATAACTTTAGGGAGTTTATCTCCCTTAATTTAGCTTTACTAGCTGCCTCAGGGATTGATTTCCCTTGTTCTTCATTTTGTACCTGATTGATCTGCAGAGAATGGCTTAAGCTTTGTTTCCTAGCTTCCCGGCGAAGCTATCATTTTCGCTTGACCAAAGAAAGATCATTGCATTCTTACCTGCTAAGTTCGCCACATAGGCAGGATTGGGACTTAGTCTCTTCAAGGTTGAGCCAGTCTTGCATACAGGTGGGGTCAAGACTGTGTCCTCTGGATCAGTCTGCCTTAGCCGTATAGGTGAGGTTAGGACTTAGCTCTTTTTGACGCTCCTTCAGTATAACTGTCTTAGGCGGAGCTAAGACTTGGCTTACGCTGAGCTAGCCCATCATCACTGTGCAAGCGAGGCTATCTTCTGCTTAATTGAAATCCATTCTTAAATTGCAACTGAATCGGATATAAATTGCTTCGCCCCAAAGAATTTGCCTTAGCATGCCATGCTTGCATTTTTTTCTTTGTTTTACTGCTAATCTGTTTTCAGTTTGCATTGAAGTGAGCTATGCTTGCAGTCTTTTGTTTTGATGAAAGAGACCAGAAAGTTGCCTATTGCCTTTCCAGTTGAAACTTTAAATTCTAAGCAGGAGGAACAACTGGGGCAGCTGATGTGTGTTCCCAGAAGAGGTTGGCAGTCGCTTATCCGAGATGATCCACTTCGAGGCAGGGTTGGTAGTTGCTTATCTGAGATGATTCACTTCGGGAAAGCGGACGTCACCTGTAAGGTCTCGGATCCTTTACCAATTTTCATCAAAGGCGATCCGGCTTTCTGGTGGCAACCGGTCCTTTACTAATTTTCATCAAAGAAGATCCAGCTTCTTGATGGTAAAATCTGCCATTATGCGAAGGATTACGGCCTTGCATAGGAGGAAGGCCTTTCGTGTCCAGTTGGTTTGGCTTGGAAGTAGATAGGACCACTTGTATGCCTTTGGAGCAATGACTCGGTTGTACAAAAGATAACCTTGATATAGTAGTATCAATGTACCTTCCCTTTTGAATCAATAAAAGTTTACTTTCTGCTTATCTGCTTTGTTTCTCCTTCTTTTTGACTCTAGAAGACCTGAAGCGGACCAACTTAGGCAAGTCTTTTCTCTAGGAGGAATTAAAAGCTCTCAGCGGAGCTAAACTTCCGGCGAAGTTGGGGACTGATTTACAAATAAGTCAGGAACCAATTTCTGGCGAAGGTAGCACGGAATTTCCGCGAAGCTAGAGATGTGCTTTTAGCGAAGCTAAAGCATGTTTGTCAGCGAAGTCATTCATGCGTCGCGCTAAGCCAGCACTAGACTCACGGCGGAGTTAGCCCTTAGTTGGGCTGAAGTAACGCTTCTTGGGAAAGCTCTTTAGGCGCCGTTTCAAATTAATTTGAAACGACTGCCTGCGCTCCTTTTGAGGAGGCGACATTTAGGCAATCATCAGCCTATAAAAGCTTGATCGGGCTGAAAGAGAAGGCACCACTTCTCTTTGAATTTTTAGAGCATTGCAAGCCCTTTCTTCTTCTTTCTTCTTCATTTGAGAATCCAAGAACTTCTTCAGTTCTTCAATGGCTCCCAAGAGACGAGCAGGAAAAGAGGTAGCAACCTCTACGACGGAGGGTCCTTCTCCTCCTCCGGTCATCGAATGACCTATCGCGGGTAGGGATTTTTCCCTTTTGATCAGAGATTTTCATCTCTCTTTTAAAGCCAATTTTTTGGCTATCTTCTGATGAACCCAGAGCGATCAATCATGATCTCGTGATCTTAGGGAATTCAATTCCCTGAATTCCCTTGATTTCTTGATTGGGAATCGTAGAACTGAAGGGTCCCTTCTTCAAGCTTCCAGGCGAAGCTATCCCTTAGGTGGTTCACATCCCATTGAATGATAGGGTGCGAAGCTAGCCTTTGGAGTGTGACTGAAAAGGACTTTAGTGCCTTTAAAATAATTTTTAGGCAGCAGTACCCTTCTGACGAAGTTAGCCCCTGGGGCTTTGTCGCGTTCTGTTGTTCGAGGTCAAACTTCTAGAGCAAAGCTAACACTTGGATATTTTCCCGCTTCCTGCCTTCGCGTGGAGCGCAGAGTTACGCTGCAGCTGCGAAGCTAAGCTTCGGGGCGAAGCTATCATTAGGCCAGCTTCGCTCGGAGAGCGAGGCTATGCCTTAACAAAAATTACATTCTTGTTTTACCCCTTGTTTGGCTGATGAACTAATCATAGTTTCTCCTTGCTCTTGCAGTGCACCATACTCCTGGTCCTCTGAACAGTCTCTTTGGTATAGCCAGAGGGCTAGATGGCCACGTTAGCCTGCAGTTTTAAGGGCAGGCTTCACTATTCAGCGAGCGAAGCTCTCCTGCTCGGGATGCACTTATTCATGGTGGGGATCAGCGTACCATGAGGAGCATCTTAACTACTGTTCCCCTTGAAGATTCTGACTAAAGAATTTATCGAAAGCCCAGCTTCATGTTTGGAGATGCAGCACCAGAAAATGATCACCAGCTGCTAGCCGGAGAGGGTCAGTAGATTTTCAAATTGGATGGCGAGAAGTACTATCTCCCACTAGCAAGTGGCATTTTCCCTTATCCTTCTTTCAATGCGTGACGAGGGCTCGAAAGATGCAGTGGCAAGTGACTCGGACTACTGACTCCGTTCACGTAGGGAAGTTGATAATTTCGTCCCCTGGTTACACAAGGACGGGTCCTCCTCACTGCATATTGGGTCCCCACCCTGGGAATGTACTTCCAGACATCCCAGTGGGAGAAAACCCTGCGGTGGCTCAGACCTTTGGAAATCAGTTCTTTAAAGTTTGTGGCAATTATCCAGCCACTGATTTTAGGACTCCAGGGTGGATTCACCCTCCCAAGGCATGGTGGAGGGACTTGACTTTATATGTCCTTACTCATTTTGAGGAGAATCTGGAGAGGCTGGGACTTTACGAGGCCGTCAGGGCGACCTGTTATGGCATTCAGATGAGCGTAGCGAACTTCTACGCCATCTTTGAGTTATACTGCCCGGCTACAGAGACCTTCTTCACCCCTGTTGGCGAATTGGGTATGGCTCTGCACGAGATGTGGGAAATCTCTGCTCTACCTTTGGGGTCTATCCCATATGAAGAATATTTTTCGTGCGAGGCGAAATTGGCACTTCTGGAGAAGCAGGAACCCGCTTTGCTTGAGACCTACCGGGAATTGATGTGCCACCTCTACATTTGTTCCAGCATGCATGGGAGCTATAAGGGAGCTTCATGCAGTCTGAAGAGCAGGGGAAATTATTTGTTCCCCGACTTAGAAAGTACTCCTGAAGCAGCTCATTGTAGAGTTGCAGATGAAGACATCTTTCGCCGGATGCAATAGCACTCTCAAGGGGATTTGATTCTGGAAGAAGATGACGGACCCTATGAGAAAGGTGATATTCTTCGGAGTTTTCACCACCAGGCTCGTCAACCGACGTCTCGGAAGGCACTTCTAGCCGGTTTCTTAACGGACTGGTTGAAGAGATGTGTGGTGCCGTCTTCGTCCGGCGATGTCATTCATTCGACTGTCTTATTGCCTGCCGCTCGTCTAGTCCATGGTCGTTCTCTTGGACTTCTTCCAGCCATGGTGTGCTGTATTCAAAGAGGCCTTTGTGCATTGACGGAGGCTTTCTGTAGGCCACGAATAACGAAGCGGGGAAAGGGGACTATCTTGCCTCGCGACGGACCAAACCCCAGAATAGGTTTGCCATATACTCAATTAATGGCATGGTTCGCCCTTCACTATCCCTCCATTACCTAAGCCAGAGAGGAGCCCCCAGAAGGTGTTCGAATGGCGCTTCTCCGTCGATTCGAGGGTGTTCATGGTCAAAGACTTATGTGGCTGCGGTCTATAATCTGCTGTGCCGTCATGACGTCTATAGCCTTTTCCGATGCTTCTCCTACATTCGCGATGCGGGCTATGGTGAAGAATTCAAGGATGTGGGAGAAGGGCAGACGTCATTGAGTCAGGGAGTCTTTAAGTGGCTAGTTAGCATCTGGCCATCACACTTGTTGTATAGGAGTGGGGACACCTGTTACTTGGAGCCCTATGTTCCGAATCGGTTTGCCCGCCAGTTTGGGTATGACCAACTGTATGTAGGCAATCCAAACAGCAGTCTGGCCTTCATGGGGAGTCTTATCGATGGAGCTCGTGCCTGGCGGTTCTTCATTGCTGGCTATACTGAGGCGCGACTGTGCATGCCGCTAAGAACTCCGAACCTTCTGATGACCCTGGGATTCTGCCAGTGATATAGAACTTCGAACTCCACACCCACTGGATTTTCTATTAATTCCTTTGGTGTGAAGTTAATCTCTCAACGGTTGAAGCGGAAGGTCACTGAGAAGAGCGAGGGTAAGAGGGTCCGCGTTCCAGGCCCTGGGGAATTCATTACCGTTGATGATAGCGAAGCCTCGGATGCAAGAAGTCCTCGCTTTGAAGCGGATACAGGTGCTGAGGCTCCAACAACTGCTTCTGGTAGGGTAGGCACGGCCCCCATGGAACATGTTGATGTGGAAGAAGTGGAGGAAGAAGATGCTGACGTCCACTTCAAGCGAAAGCGGGAAGGTGGATCTCATAGGAAGAGGGTAGTGAAGAAGCCTCGTCGCTATGCTTCTACGGTTATTGTAGAGGGCGAATTATCTGCAGTGCCTCCTCCTCCTTCCCCATTAGTCATTAAGTTGTCGGCTCCTAGGCCGACTACTGGTAAAGCTGCTCCGGACCCGGGTAAGATCAGCTCCGTTCTTGTAATATACTTCTTATGTATTCCATATATTGCTTTAGGAACTGAGGCGGTGAGAAGCCCGAGAGCTGAGGCTGCCGGAGAACAGGGGGAGCACTATGATCCCCTGTTCACTTATAGAGAAGGCGATGAAGCTGGATTTCGCCGTCTCGAAAGAGTCTGGAGATGATGCGGCCGATGTAGGCCCTTCCAGTGCTGGAACTTCAAAAGGAAGTCTCGTAGCTTCTAGCTCCTTTGGGTGGACCACGGAAGGTTCGACAAGTGAAGGTGGGTTGGCCATTCGTGTTGATTCTGCCAAAGATTTTCCAATGGAGCCTGTAGGGACTGATGCAGCCGTCAAGACGATTGAGACGACATTATCTTTTGGTACTATTTTGACCTTTTGACCCTGCTATTTATTATGCCTTTCTTAAACAAAGTCTTGTTGTAGGTGTTCCGCCTTTGGGTGCATCGACTTCGAGAGAGCCAACCAATCTTCATGAGGGAACCAGGGGTGAAGTAAGTACTTCGACCGCGGCGGATGCTGCTGAGTTAGATGCTTTGTATCACGACCTGCCCTCTTATCAGCCTAAACCAGCCAGAGGAACTAAATTGAGGGGACGGTAACCATGGAACCAACCTCACTTCCAACTATATCGGTGAGTGAGATGCCATTGGTTTCGCCAGTGCCGCCTATCTTACCAGGCGCGGAGCTGAAGGTGATTACCAGTCCTACTTCTCCAACATTGGTGGTTGAGCCAGCTCTCCCAGAAATAGTCACTAGTCCTACCTCGGTTGTGGCTAGTGTACTGGTTTCAATGAGGACTCCTCCGAGATCACCGACGACCCCTCATGTTGCTACAGCCAGTGCTTCTATTATTTCCTCCATAGTTACACCAGTGAAGCCAGTGGAAACTCTGTCTTCAGGGGCTGCTCGTTTGCCGGGAGTAATTAAGGCTGAGAACGAATTCGTGGCTGAGTTAGTCGACAGCTTTTATAAGAGCTTGAAGCGATCCATTGCTTTGGTCTTGAAGGGCTCGACTACCTCGTTCTCTACTTTAAAGGTGGTCCTCTCCTGAAGCATTGACAGTATCCGGGACTTTGGAGGTGATGATCAGGCCGCCGCATTGGAGCTTCTGGTGGACAGACTTGAGAGGGATGTGGACGAATGGCACCGTCTTAGCCATTCAGATCTGGAGTCTTCAGTTAACGAGCAGCTTGCGCATCTTATTGCTCAGATGCATGAAGCTCATCTCGCCACTCAAGAAGCTGCTAAGGAAATTTCTTCTGAATTGAAATCCTTGGAGACAAGGAAAGTAGAGCTCGAGGATGCCATAGACGCTTCTAGCAGTGCTCTTCTTGACGCTGAGGATAAAATTGAAAAGGCCAAGGAAATGATCATGAAGGCTAATCTTCTTTTGTTCAAGGCTGAACCAGTGCATCTTGAAGAGACTGTCCGGCTTGAGCAGCTTAATGCCCAGAATGATGAAGTCTTGCGGTAGGAGCTAGCACAGAGGGCAACCTTGGTTGAAATTGAAGCTCGCTTGGCCCAGACAGCGAGCTTTAATGAGGCCGAGTTGAAGTCGCAGGCACTTATCAGGCCTGCTGAAGAGAAAAAGACTAGGTTGGCCACTCTTGAAGAACGGATTAACTCCTATGAAGCACCGTCATAGCTTGTAATCTGTGCATTCATGTATCCCTCTTTTGGAATCAATAAAAAGTGATTTTATTTTGACTCCCTTGTTGCATTTTCAACTTGTTTTATTTTCTGAATCTTGCTTTCAAGTTGTATCGCAGCCATTTGAGAAAATAGTCCTTACTGGACTAAAAAGATGAGACCTGGCCATCTGCCGGTTCAGAGGTCACAATGACGTAACCGATTGAGATGCCATCAAGCTCAAAATTGTCATATGATGACAAAGAAATAGTCCTTGCCGGACTGAAGGATGAGATTTGGCTATCTGCCAGTTCAGAGGTCGCAATGACGTAACCGATTGAGAAGCCACCAAGCTCAAAATTTTGTCATATGATGACAAAGAAATAGTCCTTGTCAGACTGAAAGATGAGACTTGGCTATCTGCCGGTTCAGAGGTCGCAATGACATAACCGATTGAGAAGCCATCAAGCTCGAAATTTTATCATATGATGACAAAGAAATAGTCCTTGCCGAACTGAAAGATGAGACTTGGCTATCTACCAGTTCAGAGGTCGCAATGACGTAATCGATTGAGAAGCCACCAAGCTCAAAATTTTATCATAGATGACAAAGAAATAGTCCTTGCCGGACTGAAAGATGAGACTTGGCTATCTGCTGGTTTAGAGGTCGCAATGACGTAACTGATTGAGAAGCCACCAAGCTCAAAATTTGGATGGGATTTGAAAGAAATTGTCAGAGGTATATTGTTAACGTGACAACCAGAGAAGTCCACTAAAGACTAAGTGGGACTCAGAAACTTGCTGGGGAGCTAGGAAATGAATTCCATAGAAGATCATATGTCAGAGGTGTATTGTTAACGTGACAAAAAGAACTTCGTAAGGATTCGGAAAGCAATTTGTTAGAGGTGTAATGTTAACTTGACAAAAATATATGCCAGAGGTATAGTGTTAAACATATCATGAAAAGGTCTCATTCTCACTGGGAAAATGAGGAGATCACTGTCATAGGTTTAATGTTAACTTAATAGCGAAATGGATGCCAGAGGTGTAGTGTTATACATAGCATGAAAAGGTCTCGTTCTTATTGAGAGAAACGAGGAGATCACTGTCATAGGTTTAATGTTAACTTAACAGCGAAATGGATGCCAGAGGTGTAGTGTTAAACATAGCATGAAAAGGTCTCGTTCTCACTAGAGATCACTGTCATAGGTTTAATGTTAACTTAACAACAAAATGGATGTCAGAGGTATAGTGTTAAACATAGCATGAAAAAGGTTTCGTTCTCACTGGGAAAAACGAGGAGATCACTGTCATAGGTTTAATGTTAACTTAACAGCGAAATGGATGCCAGAGGTGTAGTGTTAAACATAGCATGAAAAGGTCTCATTCTCACTGGGGAAAACGAGAAAATCACTGTCATAGGTTTAATGTTAACTTAACAGCGAAATGGATGTCAGAGGTGTAGTGTTAAACATAGCATGAAAAGGTCTCGTTCTCACTGGGAAAAATGAGGAGATCACTGTCATAGGTTTAATGTTAACTTAACAGCGAAATGGATGCCAGAGGTGTAGTGTTAAACATAGCATGAAAAGGTCTCATTCTCACTGAGAAAAACGAGGAGATCACTGTCATAGGTTTAATGTTAACTTAACAGCGAAATGGATTGCAGAGGTATACTGTTAAACGTAGCATGAAAAGGTCTCGTTTTCATTGCGAAAAGCGAGGAGATCACTGTCATAGGTATAATGTTAACTTAATAGCGAAATGGATGCCAGAGGTATACTGTTAAACATAGCATGAAAAGGTCTCATTTTTGTTGAGAAAAGCAAGGAGATCACTGTCATAGGTTTAATGTTAACTTAACAGTGAAATGGATGAAAAGATCTTTATATGTGGTCTTACCATTCTATGGATGAGAATTGATAAGTGATTTTGGAAAGGGGATCAAATGAGAACATGTCCCTTAGGATTTTTAGCAAATCCTCAGCTATCAACGGGTTTGATATGCCTTTACCAACTACCATTTGAGTCGGGCTAGCCATGCTATTCCCCTTAGCATGATGAGTTGTCGAGGACTTATGTTAGGTTTAAAGGCTAACATTTTCCTCTATCCTTAACCGTTAAAGGTGTTGGATCATTTGGTTAATGCATGTGTAACCTTGATTCTTCTTTGAGAGAACCAGTATATGATCAGCTTCCTTGCTGGTTCATAGTTGCATGATCTCGTTTGGAGGAAGAGAGGGGTGCTCATTCTGCGTACCTTGGATTTGAAGGTCTTAATCAGAGGTGTAATGTTAACTTGATCATGAGAAGGATCCTTAATCAAGGATAATACTTCTTTAAGAACTTGCCATTGATCGGCATCATGAGTAAATCACCATCTGAAGTCATAAGGCGATATGCTCCGTTTGAATAGACTGTTTCTATTACAAACGATCCCTCCCATTTGGGCTGAAATTTGCTTTTGGTTTCGTGAGTCATAATCATTGGTCGCCTGACGGCTAAAACCAAATCTTCTTTCTGGAAGACTCTTTGTTTGACCTTCTTGTTGAAGGCTTTTGAGATTCGAGCTTGATACAACTCGATATGCTGCTGAGCTTGTAACCGTTCTCATCAAGGCTTCGAGCTCTTAAAGACGCAACCGATCATTGTCTTCTGATGTGATCTTAGTCATTAAAGCGACTCGCAATGACGGCATTTGGATTTCTAACGGTATAACTGCTTCACATCCGTATACCAGGGAAAACGGCGTATTTTTGCCTGTCGGGGTCCGAACCGTGGTTCGGTAGGCCCAAAGACATTCACCAAGCTTTTCGTCCCAATCTCGCTTATTCGAGGAGACGAACTTTTTGAGTAACTTAATGATTGTCTTGTTGAATGCTTCCGCCAAGCCATTAGCGGTAGGATTATAGGCAGTTGAAGCCACATTCTGAATTTGGTATTTATCGCAGAATCGATAGAATACCTGGCTTATGAATTGGGGACCGTTATCATGGATGATCCGCCTAGGAACACCAAACCGATGAATGACGTGGTGTTTGATGAAATTAACCACGTTGGAAGTTTTGACTTCAACCAGTGGTATGGTTTCTGCACACTTTGAAAAGTAATCGGTTATTGCCAGATAAACCGGTGTCCTTTTATCGAAGAGGGGCTGATTGGCCCTACGACATCGATTCCCTATGCTTCAAATGGCCATGAAGCAACAGTTGGGTGGAGCAACTCTGGAGGCTGGTGTATGAAGTCCACATGAATTTGGCATGCTTTACACCTTCGTGCATATTGGATGGCATCGACTATCATGGTTGGCCAGTAATATCCAAGCCTTTGTAATCTGTCTTTAAGTTTTGGACCTGGCTGATGAGCTCCGCATATGCCGTCGTGTGCTTCTTTAAGCACTTCCTGTGCCTTTGAATTAGAAAGGCAACGGAGAAGGATACCGTCGTATGAACAATGGTAAAATTCTTCAGAGTTGGATCATAGTAAAAACGGAGAGACCTTCGTCTGATAGATGTCGCTTCTTTAGGATTGTCTGGCAGCAGACCGTGTAGAGCATAGTCGATGAAAGGAAATCGCCAATCTCTCGGCTCAAGATTCGTTGAGATATTATAAACCTCTCTGGTTCTTAACATATATTTAGAGCAGACAAGACGTCGAGTCGCCACTGTAAGGTGATACTCGGTGTCGACTGACAGGGCTAGTGTTGTTGCCAATGCAGCAAGAGCATCTGCCTTAGTATTCTGAGATCGAGATACGTGGCCGATGTAAAAACCATCAAACAAATTAGCCAATTTGATGACTGTGTGATAATAAGGCATTAAATCCTTGTGACGGACCTCACATTCGTCTTTAACCTAATTGATAATCAATTTTGAATCGCTATAAGCTTCCAGGTAGCGTACCCCCATTTCGTGGGCGATCTGAAGACCAATGAGTATAGCATTATATTCCGCTACATTATTGGAGCATGATTCCGTCAGAGAAAATGCTCTAGGAGGGACGTGATTTTATGAGAGATAAACACAACCCCCACGCCAGCAATAATCCTGCCTTTAGGTCCTATTCGTGACGCTCCATTGAAGAACATCTACCAAACTTCATCCTCTGAAGTTATATTAGATCCAAAGACTTCATCTGGAATGTCTTCATGAAGTTTTGAGTATTCCGGAATTGGATGAGCAGCCAAGAACTCTGCGAGGGTCTGGCCTTTAATCGCCTTCTGAAGGATAAAGATCATATCGTATTGAGACAAAAGAAGCGCCCATTTAGCTAATCTTGAATTCAATGATCCTGGCTTCGTCATGAGAAGACGCAAAGGATTCACTCTGGAGATGACATGTATGGTTTGGCCAACCAAATAATGTCGTATCTTTTGAACGGCAAAGACAAGAGCTAAGCATTCCTTCTCAATAGGATTATAGTGAGATTCCGCTCCTATCAAAGTCCTACTTAGATAATAAATAGCCTGTTTGTGACCATTGCCGTCTTTCTGAGCAAGCAGGGCACCAAGAGAATGGTCCATAGCCTTCATATAAAACAAGAATGGTTTCCCTGATGTGGGAGCTACTAAGACTGGAGGTTTTGTGAGATATCTCTTGATATCCTCGTAAGCTTCCTAACAAGCTAGATCCCATACAAAGGAAGCACCCTTTTTCATGAGTCGGGTGAACGGTTGACAACGGCCTGAGAGATTTGCGATGAATCTTCTGATATAAGCCAGTCTACCTTGCAAGCCTCTAAGCTCTTTGAGTTTCCTATGTGGGTGCATGCTCTGAATGACTTTGACTTTATCTGGGTCAAGATGAATTCCTTTTGATGTAAAAATAAACCCAAGGAACTTGCTACTCGAAACTCCCAAAAAGGATTTTGTCGGATTCATCTTCAGTTGATGAGCCTGCATTATGTCGAATATTGTTCTCAAGTCACGAGATGGTCATTCTTATTGCGGATTTTGATAGCAATGTCGTCGACATAGCATTCTACCATTTTTCAGAGATGATCGCGAAAAATTGTGTTCATTGCCCGCTGATAGGTTGCTCCGGCGTTCTTCAGTCCGAAGGGCATCACAGTGTAGCAGTATACACCCAATGGTGCTCGGAACGAAGTATGCTTCTCGTCATCGGAATACATCTTAATCTGATTGTACCCTGAAAAGCCGTCCATGAAAGACATTCTTTCGAATCCACAGGTATTGTCAATCATGACATCAGTGATGGGGCAGTGGAAATTCGTCTTTAGGACAAGTTGTATTGAGATCACGGTAGTCGATGCAGATCCGTATTTTCCCATTCTTCTTGAGGACGGGAACGATATTAGCAACCCAACCCAATTTGGATGTTGTTCCTCCCGTATGAAGCCACATGCAATGAGCTTGTGAACTTCGACTTCAATAGCCTCCATAATGTTCAGGGAAACCGACATTGTTACTGTTTAACTGGCTTGGCATCAGGTTTAATATTTAGACGATGCATGGCTACTTGTGGATCAAGTCCGGGCATGTCTTTGTAGTTCCATGCGAAGACGTCTATATACTCCTTTACGAGTATTATTAATTCTTCTTTTTCCACAAGTGATAAGCTCTCACTTATAAAGATGGGTTTAGATTGATCTTGACTACCCAAGTTGACCTGCATCACCTTGTCTTCAGTAGGTGGTTCCTGCAGTTCGAATTGCTTTTTCCATTGGAGATCCAATTGTTGAACCTATGGTTCCTCATTAGTAGCTTCCGCTAGCTCCAATTGACTGCTTGAAGTCATATTAATGGTGAGATTCTTGAACATCATTCCCACGCTGACATCTGAGTCCCACTCAGAGGAAGAGGCAGAATGTGATGGAATCGGTTCGTCATCTTTGAATTGAACCGTTGCTGGTGGTGTGGGTGAAACGTATCCTAACCCCCTGCGTGTGTTATCATAGTAATTTGCAGGTTTCCCTCTCAGCACAAAGTTGCGCAGCAAACTACGTTTTTCTTTTCCGAAATTCAAGCCCTTTCCTTGCTTTAGATTGTACCCCATTTTCTTCATCATATAGTGTGCTGGTCGCGCATAGTGAAAAAATTGTGGGGTATCTGAGTCTGAACTTGAATCTGTGGTTGTGGACCCTCGTGGTTGGGTTTACCGAATATTATTGGTAACTGACCTTCTTTGGATAGAGGGATCACTAAAACGGCCCCTTCTACATATTCCATGGGTGGCCGGATGCACTTGGTCTGTGTAAAGGCATGTGCAGAGAGCTATCCGTAATGGATTCAAACAACCCAATACTTACAGGATAATCAAAGGAAATATTATCGTTAATTACCCATTCGCCCTCATCTTCAGAAGGAGTGTTACATTGGGGATTATTAAGACATGCTATAATTGGTTCACTAATTAAAATGGCTGGCATGTCTGCTTCAGATTCTAAATCCGCCTCATTGCCACTATCATCATCGTCCGGCAATGATTCTTTCGATGTTTTGCCGGTCTCTTGATACAGGAGAGCGTCAATGAAGTAATTTTTCACCCCTTGAATAGTTGCTTCTCCGTGAAGACAGTTCGTATTGTTGCATCGTCTTTAACATATTTGAAGCACTGGTACAGAGTGGAGGGAACAATCCAGTTGGCGTGGATCCACGGTCGTCCTAATAGCAAGTTGTATGACGTGTCCGTGTCAATGACATAGCACATCACTCTGACTTTAAGCTCCCGATTCGGCAACGGAGTCGAATTTTCCAAAGTGGATGACGACTTCCGGCATTAAAACCGTACATTGTTGTAGTGGTTGCGGACAACCTATATAGTGGTATACCGAGGAAGTAGAGGAACCTTTTGGGGATGATGCTGAGTGCAGACCCCGGATCAGCCTGTACCCTTTCAATGCATGTTGAACCGATGTATTCGGGGTAGTACAAAGGTCGATCGTGCTTGTTATCTTTGAGAAGCATATCTTCCGCTGTGAAGGTAATAGCGGATACCTTTGACTGTACATGATGGCATTCAGGAAAAGAAGACTGAGCGTTATCTTTAGGGATTCTGGCATATACGTCAGGAATGATTCTAAATCAGCCAGCGCATCTCTGAGTGCTTCTCTTGTCTCTTTTGAGAGACGAAGGAGCTCGTGTATGGTAATACGAGCCGGGATATTAGCCAGCTGGGCCAATATTTCGAAACGAAAGGGCGTGTTTAGCCTTGGGCCTGAAGGCTTCTTCAGGACATGGTCGAACCGGACTTCCCTTGGCTTCTCCTTTCCCTTGGTTGGAACTGAAGCGGGTGTTGATACTTGTACTGACGTCGTTTGCTGTTGTGTCTCGTCAGTAGCTTTCTCATACTGTTTTAAGTATGATTTTTCGGATCGAGTACCTGTTGGCTGAGGTACGTCAGCCTGCGTCGCGCAAGCGTGCTTTTCTCCTTTAGAATCGCTGAGAGAAGCTGATGTAAGATTGTCATCGTCTGGCAGGATGGAGATGACATTGCAAGATTTGCCCTTCGACTTGGACTTTTTTGAATCCCATTGTTCGTCTTGGACAAGGTCTGGGTGTATCCACATTATTTCCCCTGTCTCTAGTGTTAAGGAAACAAGACCCCCATTATCTTAAGTTTTAACTGCAGGATATTTGACTTCCAGTCGTGGTGCAGGGATTGGATAAGTCCCGTCAGGAACTGTGACCTTTGGGGTTTTGCCGCACTCGAGGGTCACCATGTTTGTAGTGACTTTCTTTTGCTCTGACTTCAGTGTCAGGACTCCGGCGTCGATCAAAGATTAAATTCTGTCCTTGAGGACAAAGCACTTGTCGGTAGGATGGTGAATCATCCTGTGGAAGAGACAGTATTTGGGATCGTTCGTGCGTCCTGTTTCATTGGAACGTCGAGCATCCGGCAGCTTCAATTTATTCCCTTTGTGGAGTAAATGGAATATTGTGACCACTTGATTGTCTTTGAAGGAGTATTGTTTCAAAGAGAACTTAGACTCCTGATTATTGAAGCCACTCTTCTTGGCCTTCGACTGAACATCCCCTAATAATTCTACGGACATAGTCTCTTTCCCTTTAGCTTGAGAAGACTGTGCCATGTCGCCACGTCCTTTATTATTCATACCCCATTAACCTTTAGGGGTGGATGGTTCGAACTTTTTAGCTGACTTTTCAGCTATCTCAGCTTGCTCGACCAGTTCTTTCTAGGTATGGGCTTTAATAGCCCCCATGCGAACCTCTATTTGGTCTAAGAAATTGTGCCTGCACGTCTGTAAGAGCATGGTAATGGCATCCCTGTTGGGCACATCAAAGACAAGTTTCTGAACCGCTCAATGTAGTCACGGACAGATTCACCCTTCTTCTGTACGGTAGAAAGGAGTTTGTCCATGGTTACCTTGGTATCGTCCTCATAGAAATGAGAAAGGAATCGGGTTTCCAGGTCGATCCAGGAATTGACGGAGCCCGGAGGGAGACATCGGAACCAGTCAAATGCTACCCCCTTTAAGGTGCCAATGAACAGCCTAGCCATGATAGCATCATTGTCTATAACATTACTGGTCTGAGATCAAAAATAGTAGATGTGCTGGTTTGGCGAGCTTTTACCATCGTACGTATGTAACGTTGGTGGTTTGAACTTTGGTGGGTACGGTACTGAATCCCACTCCAGCGAGTAACGACGGACTGCCCCTACTTTCTTTAATTCATCCCTCTGAGCTAGAGATGCGATTTGAGCTTGGATGCCTTTAAGGACTTCAGCGTCCAAAGAAGAACCCTCCTTCGACTTCTTCGTCCTTAGTTGTTCATTGCTAAGATGTTCTTTCTCATCATGGTTACTCCCGGTATCATTATTATTCCGGTTATTGAGGAGTTGAGCGAGCATCTGTTGAATGTTGTCCAAAGCTTCTTGCTGGGTCTTGGACGTTTGCTCCTGAGCTTCCACGCGTCGACGAAGGTCATCATTACCGTTATCAGCCATATTCACTGATACTCTGTCTGTTCGCACTGAGCTGACTGTCGCCGAAGAGGCATACCCACTGTTTTCGTCCTCTTCAACAGACCATTAGACTAACCCTTTCATTGGTTCTGGTGAGGTTACTGCAGTTGGGGAAGATGGCTGTTCATAACTATAGGGTATTGCAACTCTAGATCTGGTGTTTCGGAAGACACCTTCTTCATATATCAAGACTTCGCCCAAGCCTGGGCTATAATCCGGATCTGGAGAACTGTAGGGAGTGTCTTGGGACACTCGTCTGCCCCTACGCAGCTCTCGTCCTCTTCTGATCATATTAATGGATGCAGAGGGTAGATCTCGCGCTACGCTCCTTTTGCGATGTTTCACCGGGGCCTGCACCGACAGTCGATCAAAAACTGATCGTCAGCCTGGGGGAGTGGTGAGGATTGGTCCTAGCCGACAATGGACTGAGTGGATCGTCACCAGCTGACATCCCACTTGTTGTCAATAGGAGGGAGAAGTTTGGAAAGATTCTGACTTCCGTTTGTTTGTCAAGAATTCCCGCAAGTCTGACCCAGTTGGGCCTAAATGAACTAGCGCAGAGGCTCTGTTGGATTGCGCATAGGACGATGTCCTACTCCTTTTATCACCACAGAGGGGATTAGCACTAAATAGTGCTTCAGCTCTAGCTTCGCGGCTAAGAACCTTGAGAATATCCTTGGGTGTTGAAGCTGCATAAGCACCGCTGTCAACACTTAGGGACGATCCCTTAGCTCTGCTACAAAGCGCGAGCTTAGCGCTTGGTGGACTGGGGAGCGAAGCACGCTGTGGTGCTTTTTTCGCTATGTTGTTGCGAAGATGATCAGCCTTGGATAGTACTTTGGCTCTAAATTCGCGGCTAAAAGCTTTGGAAACGTCTTTGGGCACTGAAGCTGCATAAGCACCGCTATCAGCACTTAGGATTGTTGGCCCAAAAGGTTGCACTCTCCATTTATTGAGTTTTGATGATGACAAACCAAATTAGTGCTATTTGGTACTAATGAGTTTGTTTAAGATAAGTTTCAGGTTAGTACCATATTTGGAGGCCATTGCTTAGCTATTGCAACAACTTCTAGGTTTCATGAAGCAAAGAAGGCATATTGCATATCAAGGAAGGAACATAGAAGAAGGGGCTCTAGCAAGGCATAGCATGGCTCAAGACTTGAAGATTGCTCAACAAGATTTGTTTTTAGTTTTATAGGTTTAGAATTTTGTTAAAGAATGATGGATAGGTTTGAAGCTCAATCACACACGTTTTTGCGCACATATTATTTCTAAGACGATTTTCTATAAAATGTACAAAAATATTTTTGGTACAAAATCCTCTGCCTACAAATCAATTTTTAAGTTTTATACTTAGTACTATTTAAAGATATTTTTCATAAAAATCAAAGTCTTTTCAAAATTGTGTTTTAAACTCATCTTTTGACCTGAGCCGGTCGACCGCACCAGTCGACCGTGCCTGTGTCAGTCTTGTCCGGTCGACCGGACAAGTCGACCGTGGTTCTGGCAGATGCACGTATCAGTGTGCATGTTTGCCGGTCGACCGGGCGGTCGACCTGACTGCAATAGCTTTGCTCTCGGGTTTGTTGGGTCGACCGGGCGGTCGACCGTTTGCCTGTAACGGCTCTATTTTTGTATAGGCGGTCGACCGACCGGTCGACCGGACTAGCCGTTAAACAATAAACGGCTATTTTCTGGGCTGTTTTAATTTTGTCTTTTTGTGTTTAAAATTGGTTTAAGGGATATATTTCAAACCTAATACTCTCTGATTAATCCTAATTATGTTTTATCCCTTAACCCTAGCCCTCTCCTATAAATAGGGGTGTTTGGGGAGAGATTGTTTACAACAATTATTACAAGAAAAATTCAAAAGTTTAAGGCATTCAAAAGGCTTTGTTTCTTGGTTTTTGTGCTGAAATTCTCTCTCATTTTCTGAAGTGTTTTTGAAATACTCTCTGATTTAATTTTCTTTCTTCACTTACAACAAGAAGCTTCATTCCTACTCATTGTTCTCTAAGGACCTTTTGTAAGGGAAGAGACTTTGAAAGAGAGAGTTTGTGGTCTTTTGACTACTCAGAAATTGTTTGTAATTGAGATTGTGGAGTTGGGTACTCCGGTGTAATTGTGATTTCTTTGTGATAGTGGAAGTAGCTAGAATCCTTCTGGGGAAGGCGGGGAGTAGAGCTGGGTGCTCGAACCTCGATAACATATCCTTGTGTTTGCGTTTGGTTTACATTCTTGCTCTCCTTGCTTTACTTTACTTGCACTTATTACTTACTTATCATCATCATTGCTATATTTACTTGCTTTCATTCATCTTGTGAATCTTGTTGGGTGATTGTTACATCTTATTTTTTAATTTGTCCATTGATTAGCATTATCACCTATTCACCCCCCCTCTAGGTGATTTTCAATTGGTATCAGAGCTTGGACTCTAGGTTTTGGCTTAACATCCATAGAGAGATCCTTAAAATTTGCTAATCAACATCTTCATTCATACACTAGTAAACATGGCCGATAACATTAAAACCCCTCCTAAATTTGATGGACTTAATTTCCCTATTTGGAAGGTTATGATGACTATATTTTTGCAATCTTTGGGTAGCTTAGTGGCCAAGTCCTTGACCAAACCCTATGTAGCACCCGATGGTGATGAGAGCACTTAGACCGACTTCAACTTTAGAGAATATGAGGCTAACTCCAAGGCCCAAAACTCCCTATTAACCGCCTTGAATGAGGATGACCTTACACGGGTAATTCATTGCCAATCCGCCTATGAGATTTGGCAACATTTATTGGTCACACACGAAGGGACTTCACAAGTCAAGAGAGCTAAGATAGATCTCTTGAGGTCCCATATGAGTCATTTAAAATGATTAATGATGAGTCTATTGATAGTATGATTACGAGATTTACTAAAATCACTAATGGTCTTTCTTCCTTAGGTGATGACATCTCCAACGATCAAAAGGTGCGGAAAGTGATTCGGGCTCTTCCGTCTTCATGGAAGATAAAGGCCACCACCTTAAAATAATTGAACGACAAGGACGAGATGGACCTCATTAGTCTCATTGGGAACCTAAAGACCCATGAGATGGAGAAGAAGGCAAGAGAAGAGGCCACTACTTCAAAGAAGAAATCCATACCCTTCAAGACTTCATCCACCAATGATGACGATGAAGAAGACGAAGAAGAAGATGAGGAGCTAACTCTACTTGTGCGGAACGTCAAGAGGTTGTACCGGAAGAACAAGCTCAACTTCCGGAGAAAATTTGAAGGCAGAGAGGAGAGAAGGATCATTTGCTACAATTGCCGCAAACCCGGACATATCATGGCGGATTGCCCGGAGTTTAAGAAGAAGATGACTTCCTCCTTCAAGCCAAAGAAGCCGGAGGAAAAGAAAGCATACAAGGCAACGTGGGATTCGGAAAGCGAGTCCGAAGAAGAGGTGGATACGGCAAACATGTGTTTCATGGCAAACACTCCAAAGGTAACCTCTCCATCTCTTGATGATGAAGATGATGAATTAAGTAAGGAAGTTCTTGTACATGCTTTTGTTGAACTTTCCGAAACTTATAATAACAAGAAACTTGAATGCTTAAATTGCAAAAGGAAGTTGCTTTTCTCAAAAATCAACTTGCTATGGTTTCTAAAGAAAAGGATGATATTTCTTCTAATCTTATTTCTATTCAAAATGAGTTTAATGCCTACAAGGTTTCTTGTAAGGGAAAATCTCCTATTGTTGATGAAAAAGAAATTTTCTCTTTAAAAATTAAAATGGTTGATTTTGAAAAAGTTTTGAAAGATTGTGCTTTTAACACTAAGAAACTTGAAGAAAAGTTTTCCAAAAGCACACCTCTCATGCTAAAAATTCACATGCTCACACTACACATGCTAAATCTTTTCATGCTCACAACTCTCATGCTCACAAATCACACACTCATTATGCTTTCAAATATGGTAGAGTATATAGATGCACATATTGTGGTAAGAATGGACATTTAGCTAAATTTTGTTATGACCAAGTTAATAGATCAAATAATCTTGTTTGGGTTAATGAAACTAACCCTCTAGGACCCAAGAAAATGTGGGTACCAAAATCAAGTCCTAAATTATTTGATGTAGGTACACACCAAGGCTCCAAGACGTAGGGAGCGGTGGTACCTTGATAGTGGTTGTTCAAGACATATGACGTGGGATATCAACAACTTTACAACCCTATCAAGGTACATGGAAGGTGGCTCCGTCACCTTCGGGGATGACTCCAAAGGAACTATCATCGGTATAGGTAACATTCAAATTGGTGCATCTCCTATTATAGAAAATGTTGTTTTAGTAGATGGTTTGAAACATAATTTGCTTAGCATTAGTTAACTTTGTGACCGTGGACTTAAAGTTGTTTTTGATGATTCTTCTTGCAAGATTTTTGATGTTAAATCTGATGTTTGTATTCTTACCGGTTTTCGTGATAATAATGTTTATATCATTGACATGCTTAATTTGGATTGTTCTACTAAATGCTTGAATGCTTTTGATGAAAATTCTTGGCTTTGGCATAGAAGATTAGGACATGCATCTTTTGACCATCTTGCTAGAATTAATTCTAAGGATTTAGTAAAGGGTATACCTTGCTTGAAGTTTGAGAAAGACCGCATTTGTGGTGCGTGCCAACTTGAGAAACAAACCAAGTCTTCCTTCAAACCAATTAGGATATCATGACTACTAGGCCCTTAGAACTAATTCATATGGATCTTTTTGGACCAACACAAACTAAAAGTTTAAATGGTAGTAGATTTGCATTTGTTTTAGTTGATGATTTTTCCCGTTTCACTTGGGTTTTCTTCTTGCAAAATAAAGATCAAACATTTTCTCATTTCAAAATTTTTTCAAAAAGGGTTGAAAAAGAAAAAGGTTTTTCGATTTTGAGAATAAGGAGTGATAGAGGTGATGAGTTTGTTAACCAACTCTTCATGACTTATTGTGATGAAAAGGGAATCAAGCATGAAATGTCTTGTCCTAGGACTCCACAACAAAATGGAGTAGTGGAAAGGAAAAATAGAACACTTCAAGAGATGGCTAGGACAATGATAAGTGAATATGACCTCCCTCAATATTATGGGCTGAGGCCGTAAACACCGCATGCTATATTTCAAATCGTATTTATGTGTGTAAGAATTCTTCCAAAACATCCTTGAAATGTATCATTCTAGAAAACCTAATGTTGCATATTTTAAAGTTTTTGGATGCAAGTGTTTTGTTTTAAATACTAAGGAGAATTTGGGTAAATTTGATGCTAAGGCTTATGAAGCTATCTTTGTTGGATATTCTTCTACTAGCAAAGCATATAGAGTATTTAATAGATCTTCACTTACTATTGAAGAAACCATGCATGTTAAGTTTGAAGAATCTAATGTGGTTGTTGAGAATGTTGTAGAGATTGAACCATTAGGTGAAGACATGGAGAGACTATCCTTGAAGGACTCACCCGCTCAAGAAGAAAAGCAAGAATCAATTGGTGATGTTCAAGAGGATAAAGAGGAAAGCTCTCAACCGCTTCTTAAAGCTTGGAGATACGCTACAAATCATCCTAAGGAGCTCATCTTGGGTGATGCATCTAAAGGAGTCACAACACGCTCCAAACTCCATGACCTATGTGGTAACTTTGCTTTCATTTCTCATTTTGAACCCAAAGGCATTCTCGAAGCCGAGACGGACCCATATTGGTTGCTTGCCATGCAAGAGAAACTCAATCAATTTGAGCGCAACCAAGTTTGGCACCTTATTCCTAAGCCCCACGATAGACCAATAATTGGTACTAAGTGGATCTTTAGAAACAAGATGGATAGTCCGGAAATGTCATTAGGAATAAAGCTAGGTTAGTGGCCCAAGGTTACACTCAAGTTGAGGGAATTGACTTTGAGGAGACCTTTGCACCCGTAGCACGGCTTGAAGCCATACGAATGACACTAGCTTTTGCATCTTTCAAAAATTTTAAACTTTTTCAAATGGATGTGAAAAGTGCATTTTTGAATGGTTTTATTAATGAAGAAGTTTATGTTTCTCAACCTCCCGGTTTTATTGATCATGTTCATCCCGATTTTGTTTTCAAACTTGATAAAGCTTTATATGGATTGAAACAAGCTCCTAGAGCTTGGTATGAAAGGCTTTCTAGTTTTCTAATTTCAAATGATTTTGTTAAAGGCAAAGTAGACACAACTCTATTTACTAAGCATGTTGATAATGATATATTAATTGTGCAAATTTATGTAGATGATATAATTTTTGGTTCTACTAATGAGCTTTTATGCAAGGATTTTGAAAAGGTCATGCAACTTGAATTTGAAATGTCTTCAATGGGTGAGCTCAATTTCTTCCTTGGACTCCAAATCAAGCAATTGCAAAACGGGACGTTCATAAGTCAAGCCAAGTACGCAAAGGAACTCGTAAAGAAGTTTGGACTTGAAGGCTCAAAGACTTGCAACACTCCCATGGCAACTACAACCAAGCTTGATAAAGATGACCAAGGTAAAGATGTTGATATTAAATTATATAGAAGCATGATAGGAAGTCTTTTATATTTAACGGCAAGTAGGCCGGATAGCATGTTTAGTGTGTGTCTTTGTGCTAAATTTCAATCGTGTTCTAAAGAGTCCCATCTTATTGCGGTAAAACGCATTATTCGTTATATTAAGGGCACTATTGGGATGGGTCTATGGTATCCGAAAACCGGAGATTTCTCAATGACGAGTTATTCGGATGCCGACTATGCGGGTTGTAGAGTAGATAGAAAGAGTACTAGTGGGACATGTCAATTTCTTGGTAATTTTCTTGTTTCATGGTCCTCTAGGAAACAAAATTCCGTAGCACTCTCAACCGCCGAGGCGGAGTATGTTGCCGCGGGGGCTTGTTGTGCACAAGTCCTTTTGATGAAACATACTCTCCTTGATTTTGATTTGCATTTTGATCATATAAAAATATTTTGTGATAATACTAGTACTATACACATGACTAAGAATGCAAATCAACATAGTAAGACTAAGCACATTGAGATTAGATATCACTTTCTTAGAGATCATTTTGAGAAAGGAGATATAGATATTGATTATGTTTCTACGGATTTGCAACTAGCCGATATTTTCACTAAACCTCTTGATTTTGCTAGATTTTCGTTTATTTGTGGAGAACTTAATGTTTGTATTATTGATTAAACATGTGATTCCTAACCCTTTTTGATGTATGACAAAAAGGGGGAGAATAAGTTAGTGCATGATAAAAATAAATTTATATGGTCTTGGTTCCATATGAGTTTATATATGTTTTTGTTGTCTTGTTTTGTTTTCATGCGTTTTGAGAATTCTTGTGTCATGCGTTTTGAGAATTCTTGTGTTTTGTTAGTATCAAGAAAATAACATGTGATTTTCATTATTGTTTCAATTGGTTTAAATTGGTATCAAGAGCATATATGTTTTTATGTTTTCAATGAATTCTTGTGTTTTGAGTTTAAATGTTTTCTTTATATAGCATAATTTGAGGGGGAGTTTTCTCCTCCCCTATATTTTTATCTTGTAGCCTATTTGTTTTGTCATCATCAAAAAGGGGGAGATTGTTGGCCCAAAAGGTTACACTCTCCATTTATTGAGTTTTGATGATGACAAACCAAATTAGTGCTATTTGGTACTAATGAGTTTGTTTAAGATAAGTTTCAGGTTAGTACCATATTTGGAGGCCATTGCTTAGCTATTGCAACAACTTCTAGGTTTCATGAAGCAAAGAAGGCATATTGCATATCAAGGAAGGAACATAGAAGAAGGGGCTCTAGCAAGGCATAGCATGGCTCAAGACTTGAAGATTGCTCAACAAGATTTGTTTTTAGTTTTATAGATTTAGAATTTATTAAAGAATGATGGATAGGTTTGAAGCTCAATCACACACGTTTTTGCGCACATATTGTTTCTAAGATGATTTTCTATAAAATGTACAAAAATATTTTTGGTACAAAATCCTCTGCCTACAAATCAATTTTAAGTTTTATACTTAGTACTATTAAAGATATTTTTCATAAAAATCAAAGTCTTTTCAAAATTGTGTTTAAACTCATCTTTTGACCTGAGCCGGTCGACCGCACCAGTCGACCGTGCCTGTGTCAGTCTTGTCCGGTCGATCGGACAAGTCGACCGTTGTTCTGGCAGATGCACGTATCAGTGTGCATGTTTGCCGGTCGACCGGGCGGTCGACCTGACTGCAATAGCTTTGCTCTGGGTTTGTTGGGTCGACCGGGCGGTCGACCGTTTGCCTGTAACGGCTCTATTTTTGTATAGGCGGTCGACCGACCGGTCGACCGGACTAGCCGTTGAACAATAAACGGCTATTTTCTGGGCTGTTTTAAATTTTGTCTTTTTGTGTTTAAAATTGGTTTAAGGGATATATTTCAAACCTAATACTCTCTGATTAATCCTAATTATGTTTTATCCCTTAACCCTAGCCCTCTCCTATAAATAGGGGTGTTTGGGAGAGATTGTTTACAACAATTATTACAAGAAAAATTCAAAAGTTTAAGGCATTCAAAAGGGCTTTGTTTCTTGGTTTTGTGCTGAAATTCTCTCTCATTTTCTGAAGTATTTTTGAAATACTCTCTGATTTAATTTTCTTTCTTCACTTACAACAAGAAGCTTCATTCCTACTCATTGTTCTCTAAGGACCTTTTGTAAGGGAAGAGACTTTTGAAAGAGAGAGTTTGTGGTCTTTTGACTACTCAGAAATTGCTTGTAATTGAGATTGTGGAGTTGGGTACTCCGTGTAATTGTGATTTCTTTGTGATAGTGAAAGTAGCTAGAATCCTTCTGGGGAGGCGGGGAGTAGAGCTGGGTGCTCGAACCTCGATAACATATCCTTGTGTTTGCGTTTGGTTTACATTCTTGCTCTCCTTACTTTACTTTACTTGCACTTATTACTTGCTTATCATCATCATTGCTATATTTACTTGCTTTCATTCATCTTGTGAATCTTGTTGGGTGATTGTTACATCTTATTTTTTAATTTGTCCATTGATTAGCATTATCACCTATTCACCCCCCCCCTCTAGGTGATTTTCAAGGGGCAATCCCTTAGCTTCACTGCAAGAGAGAGTTTAGCACACTGTGGTGGTTTGGTTCGAGCTTCGCGGCTACAGACATCATGCGTACCCTGAGGTCCAGTAGCTTTGCGCATGAGAACGAGGCTGGCGCGAGGAGTTGCTGCTCTTGAATTAGGCGAAGGCATGGTCGCCGTTGTGACTTCGCGGCTAGCAGTCTCGTTGGAGCAGGCAGGCATCTTGCCTTTTTCTTCGCAAGAGAGATGCACCTGTGGCGTAGCTACGCCTGAGGCTTTATACAGAGCCTTATGCTTTGGCCTCCATGTCTGCTTTGAAAGAGGAGACTTAGGTTCGCAGGGAACCTGACTAGCCATACGCGAGGCTGAGGGGTGTTAGCAGGATTTTGCTTCCGGTTCTGCTCTGAAACCTTGGCCATGGAGACCTTTCTATGCTTCCATGCATGGAGCATTAGACCACCCCCAGGAGGAGTTCTTCGAATTTTCCTTGGTTGAAGTGAACGATTAGGTTCTCGAAGGTGACGGGCTGAAGATTCTGACCCTTGCATTGTGGGCCTACTTCCTTGTTGCGCCAGAAGACCGCGGTAGGCTCACAGAGAGCCTTATCTGTCTCCACAGAGACTTGCTTTGAAGATTTAGCCAGAGGGCCTCTGGCCACACCGGCTTTCTCGAATTCAGAGATAGACCCGAAGGTCTATTCGTCGCATTGCGACACTTGATTCTCAACAGTGGAGAATTCGTTCCCCAGCAGAGTCGCCATCTTGTTTTCCATTGATTTTACAAAGGGGAAACTTACAAAAAAAGTGTCGAGGAGCTAAATTACAAGTAACACAAAAGATTACAAGTAGATCTCCTTTGAGATTCTGGAGAAGTGTGTCGATAGGAGTCTGGTCAGCGCGCGACCACTTTGTCCCTTTGACTATGCGATCGATGGGATTCCCTTCTCGCCTGGTTCGGGGAATCGGAGAACAGAAGGTTGGTAGAACCCTCTTGTTACTTCTCAAACTGCCTTCACTTGGGAATTCCTTCTCGCCTGGTTCTAGAGATTTCTTGAGAGGAAGGAAGGTATTAGGGTATCAGCACCCTGATTAGAGAAGTAGTTCTCTGAATTCTTGAAGTTAGAGAATAGATCTCTGTTTAGCCGCCTCTCTCTGTGCGTCTCTTTGCATGTGCATCTCTGTGCGCGCCTGTCTCCTCCTTGGTTGTATGCCTCTGGTGGGCTATTTATAGGGAAAGCAGGGGTATAATTGTCCCTTAAAAATCTGGAAACAGATTGAGTCAATCTGTTTAAATCTGAAAAGTAGTCTTGCTACGAGGCTAGAATTAGCTTCTGCGAAGTTAGGAATAGCAGGTAGGTCGATCTCCTGATTTGTTTTGATTCTTTTCAAATAATTGAAAGATCTCCCCTGATCTTCTTACTTGTTTTAGGAGAGTCAAGAGATTATGGCTGTTTGCGCCGGAAAAAGAAAGAGGGAATTGTTGTAAAGATTTCTTTGAATCAGATGAAAAGATTACAACAAGACTTTTCCTTCCAGTTACAAGGGAGGGAGGATGTTGAAGCTTGAATCCCCCCTTTGTTTAATGCTGGGTTCTTCGTGTGGCGGTGGAGAGTGAATCTTGTTCTCCGTTGACCAGATGACCGTCCTGGACCGTCGGGGGTCTTCTCTTCGGTCGGTAGAAAGAGTAACTCAGCTCCGTCTACCAAAACTCTCAAAGAGGAGGTAGGCGAAGAGCGGCTAGTACTCAGTAAGCTCGCCGAAGAGTCTCCTCCCTCTGTCTGTTGCTGAAGTTGTGCTTCCCTCTTGATGATCCTCTTGCCTGGATTTGATCGATCTTGATGATGCCTTGACCTTCTTAATTCTCGACCTCTCCAAAGCTTCGATCCCCTCTTCATAGCAAACAAGGCTATTTATAGGGGTCTCAGGGGTGAAGGTGCCTCCTGAAAACGCTCCCGAATGAGGGGCCACTACCCGCTACATGCGCGGTGACTGGCCCCGCAATCAGGGCAGTTGCAACTGAGACGCGGGCGTTGAGACAAACGCGCCTTGAAGTTTGAGACGCGGGCGTCGAGCCAAACGCGCCTTAATGCTGAGACGCGGGCTTCGGGCCTTCACGTCTGGACGCTGAGGCGCGGACGTCGGGTCGACGCGCCTTGATGCTGAGACGCGGGCTTCGGGCCGACGCGTCTGGACGTTGAGACGCGGGTGTAGAGCCAACGCGTCTTAATGCTGAGACGCGGGCATCGATTCCCGCGTCTAGAGCTTGAGACTCTGCTTCCTTAATGGCTTGTCTGTTAGTCATTTTTATACAGCCTACAGAACCCCCTCCAAAGTTTCTGATATTCCGCAGTTGAATGGGACGGATTTCGGAATACTTTGGATCATAGCCGTGTTCGCCTTTATGACTGGACTGTTGATGCTTCGGGCTTGATCTTATCTGGAATTGGTCTTCGTGAGTGTACTGTTGAACTCTTTGAAGCCGTCAGAGTTGATCGTGTTGAGTGTCTAGATACACAGTCTAGACCTCCCCGATTGCTTTTAGTCTGTCACGGGTGCGCTTTTGGCCGGGAGTGGTTGGTTGTCTGTTTGCGTCAGTGTACTGTTGAACTGACTTGTAGAAGCAGGAGACTGGACGCAGGTTCCTTTTTGAAAAAGCAGAGACTGCTTTAAAGACGCGACTTCCATGGGGTGGACGCGACGTTTGGCCCGTTGGGGGGGACGCGGACTTTGGAGAGACGCATCTCTTGAAATGCAGACGCGATTTTCTGGGTGCATTTATGATGATGCTGATGGGGCATGTCCATCGAAGAGCCGCGTACTTTGGGGCGCGCACCTGTGCCATGTCATGATTACGCCGCCAGCTGGCCTGGGGAAACGGCGAGATTTCGCCTCTTGGCGCGCGGATCTCCCGGTTCATTAAATGAACTGCTCCACGTGTCAACTTCTGACTTGTGGCGGGGTCGCGACGCATGATCTTCCCTGTTCAAACAATGATTTGGCTCCACGCGTCAGGCAGCGATTCGCTGCAGCGTTTATTGGGCCAAACGCTGCGTATCTTCGCGAATCTCTGTGCCTATAAAAGGCAACAGTTAGAGACAGACACATCTTCTTCTCCGAACGCATTTGCTGAGAAAAGAGAGCTTCCCTCCTCTTGTTTGTTCATCTGTCCATCTCCGAACTCGGATTTCTGAACATCGATGGCTCCCAAGACAAAACCGACTGCATCATCCTCAAGGGCGACCGTCGCCGAGGCTGAGAGAGATGCTTCCTCTGCGCAGGAGGGTGTTTTCCGAGGTAAAAATGCACCTTCGGCGTGGGTTCCGCCATTAAAACATGTTCATAGAACCCTAAGAACCTTTAACACAAGATCGTGTTTGATTCTCGGACGCTGTCCTTGAGATGATAACCGGGGCGCGGGCCTGATGATCCGACGCTGGTGAACTCTGCATTCTGGATCCTCCACTTAGAACATTTCTAATTGTGAAGGTCTCTGGACGCGATTTGCAGAACGCGGATTTGATCCATGCGTTCTGTGCCGCGTTTTGTGCCATCAGGCGCCGATTTGATGAATCTGGCGTCTGAGTCCAAGCACTTTGAAATTTCACAAGTCTTGGTTTGCAGAACGCGGATTTGATCCTTGCGTTCTGTGTCTTCAACCGCCGATTTTGTAGAATCTGGCGTTTGAGTCCAAGTACTTAGAATTTCATAAGTCTTGGTTTGCGGAACGCGGCTTTGCAGGTCTGGACGCGGGTTGGAAAAATTCCTGCGTCCGGTATCTCTTCTGCGTTTTGGTGCAAGTTCGCAGGTCTGGACGCGGATGATAACTCCTGCGTCCAGTGTCTCGGCTGCGTTTTGAATTATGAACACTTAGCGTCTTCCCTTATTTTTTGGCAAAGTATCTGACCAAGTGTCTTTTTCTTTTTGCAGTGCCGCATGTTTCAGGTTCACTTGCCAAGATGCACCACTTTGGACGCGTGGGTGGTGCCGACCGGGGCTTGACCTTTGTGCAAAGAATGAGTGTCCCCGTGACTGCTGACCAGTTACTGGATCGCAGGCTCTCTAATGTTAACAGGAGGACCTTTCGGGCACTTATGACCGATGCCGCACTCAAAACGGATGACGGCGTCAGGTTGGAGAAGCCTGCCTTCTTCTTTGGGGATCATATCTATGATGATGGTCGTCGTGTGTCTGAGGGGACCTATAAATGGCTCCGTGAGATAAAGGGCGGAAGATTCTTTCTTCCAGACATGGAGAGGATGTTCCCGATGTCCTACTTCCAACACATGTCTGTCCCCCGGAAGATGGAATGGGACATTTCCCAGTATATCCCTGAGATCGCCCTTGGTGACTTTGGCCTTCAAAAGGTAGACCGCCATGATAGTCATGACGGGTCAGTTGTCGGACTGTTCCCTGCGTCGTCCAAGCCTGAAATCCCAATTGGAGAGATCCCGGAGCTTGCTACCACCTTCCTCAATTCCTTCATAGAAGCAGGGGGTGAGTATCCTGTCGACTTCCGTGCGTATGGGTGGGTCCACTCTCCAGGGAACTACTGGTGGGGCAGGATGGTGGGTTTTGTCCTTACCAATCTTGAGGGACCGCTGAAGCGTGTGGGCTGTACCCAGCAGTCAGGGCCGTGCAGTGGGGCGTCCCGATGAGTTCTCATAACTTCTTTGGGATTCTGGAGCGCTACAATCCTCGGACGGGGACATTCTTTACTCCGGTCGGAGAGATGGGCCTTGCCCTGCACGAGTTGTATGAGGTCTCCGGGTTGTCGTCAGGGGACATTCCTTACGAGGAATTTGTCCCAACCACCAGGGAACTGCGCCTTTTGAAAAAGAATCTCCTCAAGTGTACGAGACCTACTGGGAGGTGATGTGCCATTTCTACATCTGCGGCCAGACAACTGCCTGGAGGTCAGGAGGCGTCAAGCAACTATCCTGGGCTGATTATCTGTTTAATAATGTCAGCAATAAAGATCTCCCAGTAATCCGACTAGCTCCTAGTTCTGGTGGGGAAGTTGAAGACAGGATCGACGCAGCTTCTGACAAGTTCTATACCACGGAGTCGAACGAGGACGGCTTCGACCCTGACCTGGTCTTTGAGAGCTTTCACCATCAAGCCCGGACCCCTATTTCTGATCAGGCGCTGTTGGCGGGCTTCCTGATGTTGTGGCTGAAGAGGTGTGTGGTGCCCACGCTACCACATGAAGTTATTGTGGCAGATGTGGTATACCCGGCGGTACTCTTGGCTCATGGCCACCCCATAGCCCTTCTTCCAGCCGTGGTGGCTGGTATTCAAAGCGGGCTGCGGGTGCTGACCAAGAGCTTCTGCGAACCCCCAAAGACTGCTAATTCCCGTGGGGAGCCGTATACCGACTCAGAGGGGAACCCGACGGTGAGGCACCCCAACCCGCGGATTGAGTTGCCTTACACGTACCTCATGGCTTGGTACGTGATGCATTGTCCATCTCTAATGACGGCGGCGCGTGGGAGCATGGATCATATCCCATTTGTGCAACGGCTGGAACGTTCGGAGTGGCATGACACCTACCTGTATTACATTAGGAAGCGTCTTTCCTGTGCCACGAACTATCAGCTTAACCGTTGTTTTCCAGAGGTTCAAGGTGCAGCCCCCGGGGAGCTGTTCACGGATGTCGCTGGGCGGGATGACTTCTCGCAATTGCCTGCTGGAGCCTTCTGGTGGTTGATTAATATACGACCAGGATATGTGCTGTTTCGCCAAGGGACTTCCTGCACTATCGAACCGTATATGCCAAGTCGTTTTGCCCGACAATTTGGCTATGATCAGCTTTACGTCGGGAATCCCAATGCTCAACTTGCCTTTGACGGGAACCTGTTCGAAGGCGCTCGGGCTTGGTATTACAGTGTGGCTGGAGGGACGGGAGCAACGTTCCATCTACCCGACGAGGCGCCTAAGTGCCGTATGAGCTTCAGCTTCTGTACTTGGTACTCCCAAGCCGGCCAGACGCCAGATCTTATTCCAGAGTCTTCATGCCTTGAGAGTATCAATGCCAGTCTCGAGGAGAGGTCTGAATCCAGTAAACGTACTAAACTCCTCGACCAGTACCTGAAAGCTCAGAGGGAGGTCGAGAAACGATCGAGGAGGGAGCCCCCAGTAATGAGGGCGGAACCGCGACCGGCAAGGGCAAAGCCGCAAGCGACGAGGGCGGAGCCACCAGCAATGAGAGTGGAGCCGCGACCGGCAAGGAGGTTGAAGCAATTGGCGAGGAAGCGTCGTCGACGCTCTGCTTCTGTAGTTGAGCCTGCCCCAAAGAAGGCTCGGAGGGACTTAACGGCTGAAGTCTCTCAATCCAGAGCTATCTCTGCTGGAGTTGAGGCTCCTCCTGAAGGTGTCCCTGTTAGAGTTGAGGAACCGCTGGAAGATGAAGATTTTCCAAGCTTGGTCCATGCTCCTAGGTCGCGCAGCAAGGCCATGGAGGAAGGGGAGCTCGTTAAGCGACCCCTTGTTGCTGGTGATACCGAGTCACCGGAGGTTGACATAATGGGCGAAGAGGATGTCGAGATTCCAGGAATCTCAACTCAGCCCGAGTCTCCTTCTGCTCATGAAGGGAGAGACGAGGTACAGCAGCCGGGGTCTCCTAGTGTCTTTATTTCCAATCCTCGGGCAGTCGACCCTAGTCCTACCACTGGGGTGATTGGAGGTAAGGCTCCTGTTGCGGAGCTTCCTCGCGTGGCGCTATCGTCTTCTTCGTCATCGGAAGAAAGTGACTTTGAAGATGAAGTCGACCATGGCGATGAACCCGCTCTTCTTGATCAGAGCAAATTCTTCCACATCTCGGAGGAGAAAATATACGGGGGCGAATCATCGACTGCGTTACCGCTGGCGATAATCCCTGCTGAAGGTACAACTTCCTCGCATGTCGAGGCGATGGAAACAGTGTTGACCCAGCCCAAGGGGATTGAGGCTTCGGTTGCCGAGACAACCTCAGTGGGGGCAGCTGTTGAAGTTGGGGAGCCTTCCCCTTTGCCAGGAGGGGAAACAATCATTGAGGCGGAGGAGGCTCTCACTCCGCCGGTGGAGAAGGCTACTGCTGAAGCTGGGGGGACTCCCATTTTACAGGACTCGACGCCTCTGGACCTCGAACCTAGTAAGGCAGCTCTGACTGAGGGGGCTCAGGTGGGGAGTCTGACGATCGGCACCCTTCCAGAAGGCCACACAGCTCACTTCTCGGTGGAAGTTTCTGAAGAGGTTGTGCTTACAACTCCTTCATTGGTCGTGGAAGCTCCTGCAGAGGCAGCGCTCCAGGAAGCGCCAGTGGGTAGTCTTGCTCTTGCCACATCGACGGCCGGCACGACTCTTGTGCGAGAAGACCCGCCCTATATCCCTTATCCCGTGACAGAAAAAGGGTCGGGAAGCTTCTTAGGTGGTGAAGACATGGGGGAGCTGGCACGTCAGATGGTGCAACAATTCTTCACCTCGATGGGATCATGTATTGATCTCATCTTCCGTGGACACAGCACCTTCCAGTTCGCCCAAAGGCTTCTTGAAAATATGGCCGTGAGCGTCGAATTGGCGGGAGGCCTTCACTTGCCAGGGCATGCCTACGGGTGGTAGAGCAACTTGGAGATAACCTGCGGGAGCTGGAATCTTTGGAAGATGCTGGCTCTTTTGATGAAGCCCAGGCCACCTTGACTAGGCTCCTAGCTGATCAGGAACGGGAGCGACAGGAGGCGGAGGCACAAATTGCTGCCGAGGTCCGTGACCTTGAATATTCCAAGGCTGAATTTCAGAAATTAGCCGGAGATTCGAGGGAATCTGAGCTCAGTGTGCAGAGCACGGAGCAAGTCATCCTCAGAACTCGGGACATTATCGCCAAGGCGGAAGCTGTTCTTGCGCTAAATGAGGAGAAACTTGTTTCCCTCAAAAAGGAGCTTGAGGAGCAACGGGCTGCTACGGCGCGTGCTGAAGAGAGTCTATCCCTACAATCTTCCAGGGTGGAATCTTTGCGGATGCAGCTGGCTGCCAGAAATTTCTTATCTGAGGCGGAGTTGCGGGACCGGGCTATCATGGAGGCTGAGAGGACGCGCCAGCATGAGATTCACCGCCTTAGGGAACAAATCCGTTCCTTGGCGCACCAGGACATTTAGCCTTCTTTTCTTTTTTTTTCTTTTTGTAAAGAAAAGAGACACTCTATTTATCAAGAGTGTTTGTATCCACTTCTATCATTTTTTGATATAATAGAAGTTTTCTTAAAGCTTTTGTCCCAATTTCTTTGTCCTGTTGTGGATGAGTCCAACTCTTGATCACTGGTCGTGATTACTGAACTTAGGTAGGACTAAGTTCTTTTAATGAGACGCGGTCTTGGCGAGACGCGGCATTAATCCCATAGAATGAGACGTGGCATCAATCTATGGGGACTTAGATTTCACCAAGCCTTTTTGACGAGACGCAGCGTCGATCACAGGGTGAGACGCGGTCGTCAGTCTACCGGAATTTAGATTTTACTAAGTCCTTTTACTGAGACGCAGCGTCAATCATAAAGTGAGACGCGGTCATCATTTCATAAGAACATAGATTCTACTAAGTCCTTTTGATGAGACGCGGCGTCAATCACAAATCGAAACGCGGTCTTCTTGATGAGATGCGGCGTCAATCAAAAGATGAGACGCGGCATTGATCCGTAAAGTAAGACGCGGCTGTCAGTCCCTGGGGTGAGACGCAGCGTCAATCACAAGGTGAGACGCAACTCTGAATAACGCAAATCTGTCTTGCGCGGATCAGGCAGACGCAAGAGATGCAGCCTTGTCCGCTGAAGGGACGCGGCTTTCCCATCTGCGTTTAATGTGATCTGACTCAAGATTTTAGGAGATCTTTGCTCGTCAGGTCTTCACTGTCGATTGGGATTCCGAGTCATCCGTTGATTCCCAAGGCAGTTATCCACGCTTCAACTCCTCATTGGACTCAGGAGTTACTGCCCTAAATGCAAAACCGATGCGGGCGGTTGAAAACCGGCGCTTGCGACGGTTCCCAAAGCGGCGTTCCACGCGTCAATCCTTCACTGGGCTTTGACAATCGTGCGTGACGGTTTCAATTAACGCCTCATTAATGGCAGTTATTAGGGCCTGCCTATAAATAGGGTGCGCTCCCCTTCTATAATCCAAGCTTGGATTATTTCTCTTTGGATTGCTCTGAGAAGTCCTACCTTCTTCAAAAAAGAGTGTCTTGATAGGGATTCCGTCTCCATGGATGAATGTAATTCCAAGGATGAAGATGACCCAGAGCTCTCACGCTTCGGTTTGGTCTCTTCAAGAAGAACCCCCTCTCGGATCATCTTGGACGCCTGCGTTTGGGTGCAGAGAGGCCAAGCTCTGGCCAGAGGTCTCTGCTGGTATGTCCCCCGATGATGTGTATAGCCTGAACTTTGGCCTAACCATCTGAATGAAGTCCCCCGGTGCATTCCTTCTCTGGAATTTGTGCCAGTGACTTGACTTCTCTGAACGCGGGCGCTTGACGCTGGCTTTGCCCATCGCGTTTCATTGCCTTGGCGTGTTTCAGACCTGAATCTTGCAACTCTTGTTCACTCAACAGAGAGATGGCCATTTTCGGCGTCCTGAAATTCTTTGCGTCTGGTGCATTAGGCGCGGGTACAAACTGAGGCCGCGTTTGAATCCTATGCGTGGCACAGTTTGACTCGCGTCTGTTTGACTGTGCGGGTCATTCTCGCGTCTGAAGTCTTGAATGGCTGCCGCGTTCTGTTACTCAGTTTCCTTTATAAAAATGTACTGAGTTCCAGATTTTCTGACTCTTGCTTATTCTTTGCAGGTAGGCTTGCTCGTCCTTTTTCAGGTTTGCTGGGCCCCAGAAAGAATATACCGGCTGGCGAACTTGCTCCACGTTCGTTTGTGAGAGATTAAATTATGGTCCTCGTCGTTTGTGAGAGATTAAATTATATCTCTGACGAGGACCCACATCTCGCCAAGGTCTCTTCAGATCTCCTGCACCACTCTTGCCTGATGGCAAGAGATGGTCAGGTCAAGTATGACGGCGAGGAGGTTCCGGCGGTTACAGTGGCGGAAGGATCCTCTTCCTCTCCCTACTCCAGAAGTGACATCAAGGACATTCCGTTGGATGGCCTGCTGGGGAAAGGGATGGTGATGAATGCAGGACTTTCTGCTGCCGCTGGACCTAGTGGAGGGTAGCATCCTTTGTGATGACTCCTAAACTTCCTCTCTCACCCCAGGAGTGACTCCATGTTTGTTGGATGGTCTGCTAGGGAAAGAGACGCGCCTGAACGAAGGGTTGCAGGATCTTCTGTTGCCACCGGACCTCAAGAACACCATTGCTCTTAGCTTAATCAGCTAGGGCGCTTTCGACTTTTGCGTCATCGCCATGGCGCAATCGGTTCCAATTATGCACCTGGGATCAGATGCGGTTTCAAGGAGTGAGTACGGCCTCTGAGAGAGAGAGAGGGACTTCTTTGTACTCCTTAATTGTAACACTCATCTAATTGTATAAGAGAGCGTTTTGTATCACTTTCATATGCTTGAATATCAATAAAAGTGACACTTTTCTTTTTGCCTCTTTCTGTTGTCTTGAATGTTTTGTTTTAGAAGCAAAAGAATGATTTTGGTGGACCCGCCACTTTATAAAAGAAAGTGACAAGTAGAGTGTGTACCCCCAGAGAAGGTGAACTTTTATCAAGGATTTGGGATTAACTTGATTTAAGATCAGCTGGGGATTTTGATGGAAGCATTGTTTATCGGTGTAATGTTAACCAACAATGCCTCCAAAATGAATTTGATACTCGGTTGGGGAGAATATCAAATGAAACTAGACTCGTGGGGAATCTAGTGAGATTTTTTCCGCTAGAGGTGTGATATTAACTTAACGGTTTAGAAGTAATCTTGTCAGAAGTGTAATATTAACTTGACAAGGACGTGAGTTAGAGGTGTGATATTAACCTAACTCATCAGCATCTCAGTTTTATTTGGGAAAACTGAGGGTGTCACTGTCATAGGTGTGATGTTTAACTTAACAGTGATAGTAATGCTAGAGGTGTAATGTTGAACTTGGCATTGGTCGTCTCGGCTTCGAGGAAAGGTCATAGCCATAGGTGTATTGTTGAACTTAGCAATGACTCGGATGCTAGAAGTGTAGTGTTAACTTGGCATCGTCCGTCTCGGCTTGGACAAGGAAGTCGAGGAAAGGTCATAGCCATAGGTGTATTGTTGAACTTAGCAATGACTCGGATGCTAGAAGTGTAGTGTTAACTTGGCATCGTCCATTTCAGCTTCGATATGGAAGTCTGAAGAAAGGTAACTGTCAGAGGTGTGATATTAACTTGACAGACACTCGATGTACCGCTTAGAGGTATAATGTTAACTTAAACAGTAGTTTGTCAGAGGTGTGATATTAACTTGACAAGAATTTGCTTGCGATAGGAGCAATTTGAGGACCTGTCATTCTATTGATGAGAATTGACAAGTAGAATTTGAAGTGCCAGAGGTATAGTGTTAACTTGGCAAATTTGAGAGTTTGTTACTCTATGCAGAGTTAACAAGCCAGGTTTGTACTCGACGAGGAGTATTCATTACCAGAGGTATAGTGTTAACATAGTAATGATTGCATTTTGTGGTCCTACCATTCTATGGATGAGAATTGGTAAGGGATTTTTGGAGGGAAGAGTGGAATCAAGTCCACTTAGGATTTTTAGCAAACCCTCAGCTATCAACGGATTTGAGGTACCTTTACCAACTACCGTTTGGGTTGGGCTAGCCATGCTATTCCCCTCAGCATGATAAGTTGTCGAGGACTTATGTGGGCTTAAAAGCCAACATTTTCCTCTATCCTTAGCCGTCGGAGGCGTTGGATGTTTTTGATCAGAGGTGTATTTTTTTTTTACTTGATCGGCAGGATTTTTAGCAAACCCTCAGCTATCAACGGATTTGAGGTGCCTTTACCAACTACCGTTTGGGTTGGGCTAGCCATGCTATTCCCCTCAGCATGATAAGTTGTCGAGGACTTATGTTGGGCTTAAAAGCCAACATTTCCCTCTATCCTTAGCCGTCGGAGGCGTTGGATGTTTTTGATCAGAGGTGTATTTTTAACTTGATCGGTGGAAGAATGCCATCTAGGGATAGTATTTCTTCAGGAATTTGCCATTGGTTGGCATCATGAGTGTATCGCCATTTGAGGTTATGAGGCGATACGATCCATTTGAGTAGACTGACTCTACTACAAACGGTCCTTCCCATTTGGGTTGGAATTTTCCTTTCGTCTTGTGTGTCATGACCATGGGTCTTCGGACGGCTAAGACGAGGTCGCCTTTCCTGAAAGTTCGCGATTTGACTTTCTTGTTGAAGGCTCTGGTGATACGAGCTTGATAAAGCTCGATTTGTTGTTGGGCCTGCAGACGCTTGTCGTCCAAGGCTTCCAATTCTTGGAGTCGCTGTCGATGCTTCTCCTCTGTTGTCATCTCCGCTGTCAAGGCGACGCGAAGAGATGGAATTTGGATTTCCAGTGGAAGGACGGCTTCGCATCCGTACACCAAGGAAAATGGCGTGGCTTTAGTTGGGGTTCGCACAGTCGTGCGATAGGCCCATAAGCATTCGCCCAACTTATCGTCCCAGTCTCGTTGACTTTTCGAGACGAATTTCTTGAGAAGCTTGCCAATAGTCTTATTGAAAGCTTCTGCGAGGCCGTTAGCGGGCGGATAGTATGCCGTTGATGACACACTCTGGATTCTGAACTTGGCGCAGAATCTCTGAAAAGCCTGGCTGATGAACTGGGGTCCATTGTCATGGACAATCTGCCGAGGCACACCGAAGCGGTAAATAACGTGATGTTTCACGAACTTGATCACGTTAGATGATTTTACCTCCTTCAAAGGGATAGCTTCGGCCCACTTTGAGAAGTAATCGGTTATCGCTAGGATGAACCGATGCCCTTTGATGATGGTGGGCTGATAGGACCAACCACGTCCATCCCCCACATTTCGAACGGCCAGGTAGAGGTCGTAGAGTGGAGGTAACCTGGTGCTTGATGGATGAAATCGCCATGTATTTGACAGGCGTGACATCTTTTGGCATAGGCAACAGCATCGGCAACCATCTTGGGCCAGTAGTAAACCCAATCTTTGGAGTCGGTTTGCCAGCTTCGGGCCAGGTTGATGAGCTCCACACGTACCATCGTGGGCTTCTTTCAACACTTCGTGGGCTTCTTTTGATGAGAGGCACCGGAGCAGGATCCCGTCATGCGATCTACGATACAATGTTCGCGAAATCGCATTGTAGTAGAATTTGGAGGCTTTCCTTCGGATGGCAGCCGCCTCCCTGGTGTCTTCGGGCAAGATGCCGTACAAGACAAAATCAATGTAGGGGAATCGCCAGTCTTTAAGCTCTGGATCGGTCGACACTTCAAGTGTTTCCTTACCGCGACGATCTCCTGTTGACCTCTGGTAATCTCCGAGGGGACTTTTTGGGCAGTATAGGTCGTGGCTATAGACGAATACCTTCTCCATTGCTCCAACTGGAAGAGCTAAGGAGGCAGCAAGGGATGCAAGTGCATCTGCATGCGCATTTTGCTTGCGCGGTACATGGTCGATGTAGAAGTTTGAAAACCTCTCGGCCATGTGGATTGTCGCGTTGTAGTAGGGTACTAGATCTTCATGCCTGACCTCATACTCTCCGCGAACTTGGCTGACGATGAGTTTGGAGTCACCGTACGCCTCGAGATTTTTAACGCCAATCTCATCGGCGAATTGCATCCCAATCAAAAGAGCGTTGTATTCCGCCACATTGTTGGAGCAGGGCTCGGTTAACGATATAGCTCGGGGAATCACATAATTTTGTGGGGAGACGAGTACTACTCCTACCCCCGCAACTGCGTGTCCCTTAGGGCTTGTTCTTGATGCACCATCGAAGAAAAGTTGCCATACTTGTCCTTCGAACAATGTCTGGGTCAGGCAGGCTTCGGCGACCTCGTCTGGGAGATCCTCGTAGAGTTTAGCTGCCCTCGGATCTGGGTGTTCGGCTAAGAAGTCCGCCACCGCTTGTCCTTTAATGGCTTTTTGGGGTAGGAAGTGCATCTCGTATTGAGAGAGCAATATAGCCCATTTCGCCAGTCGGCCGTTCAATGATGAAGGCTTTGTCATGAGTAACCTCAGGGGGTTGACTTTGGATATGACATTTATGGTTTGGCCCACCAGATAGTGTCGCATTTTCTGAATAGCGAACACCAGTGCCAAACATTCCTTCTCGATCGGGTTGTACCGATGTTCGGCTCCGATCATCGTTCTACTTAGGTAGTAGATTGCTTGTTCTCGCCCTTGGTCATCATTCTGAGCTAGTAGAGCTCCCAAAGAATGATCCATTGATCGGACGTACACCAGGAAAGGCTTTCCGGATACCGGAGCTGCAAGGACTGGTGGTTGGGTGAGGTAGTGTTTGATCTCCTCAAACGCTTTTTGACAAGCGTCGTCCCAATGAATGAAACACCCTTTTTCATCAGCTTGGCGAAGGGTTGGCATCTCCCGGAAAGGTTTGATATGAACCTGCGGATGTACGCCAATCGTCCTTGTAATCCCCTGAGCTCCTTGAGGCTTCTGGGGGGTTGCATCTCTTGGATAGCGTGGACTTTCTCTGGATCCAAATGGATTCCTGTGGAAGTCACAACAAACCCTAGGAATTTGCCACTGGCTACCCCCAGGAAGGACTTGGTGGGGTTCATCTTCAATTGATGAGCCCGCATGATGTCGAAGACCACCTTCAGATCAGCTATGTGATCTCCTTTAATGCGACTTTTCACCGCGAGGTCGTCGACATAACATTCCACCGTTTTGCGTATCTGCTGATGGAAAATGGCATTCATGGCCCTTTGGTAGGTTGCCCCCGCATTCTTTAGACCGAAGGGCATGACGGTGTAGCAATATACCCTAGAGGTGTCCTGAAGGAGGTGTGCTTTTCGTCATCGGGATACATCTTGATTTGATTGTATCCTGAGAATCCGTCCATAAAGGACATTCGCTCGAATCCACAAGTATTGTCAATCATGACATCCGTGATTGGCAATGGGAATTCGTCTTTGGGGCAGGCCTCGTTTAGATCGCGGAAGTCGATGCAGATCCGGATCTTCCCGTTCTTCTTGGCAACGGGTACGATGTTGGCTACCCAATCGGGATGCTGTTCCTCCCTGATAAAGCCGGAGTCAATAAGCTTCCTGACTTCTGATTGGATTGCCTCCATTATTTCGGGACGGAACCGTCGCTGCTGTTGTTTGACAGGTTTTACATCCGGATTGATGTTGAGGCGGTGCATAGCCACTTGAGGATCAAGTCCAGGCATGTCCTCGTAATTCCAAGCGAAGACGTCTATATACTCTTGTACAAGAGATATAAGATCCTTCTTCTCCGAAGGTGACAGGCCGTCACTTATGAAGATGGGTTTAGGATTGGCTTCATCTCCTAGGTTGACTTGAACAACCTTGTCTTCTGTGGGTGGCTCACGCTGTTCAAAGCGGATATCCCAAAGAGCATTCAAATGTTTGATCCAAGGGTCTGTATCAGATTGGATCATTTCTTCATCTTCATCCTCCATATGGCTTGTCAAAACCATGTTTACTGAAAGCCCTTTGAAGATGTTGCCGACACTGACATCTGATTCCCACGACGACGTGTCTGATGAGCAGTCATGACTTGACAGTCTCTCCGAATCAGAGGCTGATGGCACTGGAGTTGATATATAGCCCAACCCCCGGCGCGTCTGATGATAGTAATCAGGGGTTTTCCCTTTCGGTACAAAGGATCGAAGCAGTGTTCTTCTTCCTTTTCCGAAGTTCAACCCAGGCCTGTTGGTTAGATCATACCCCATGCGCTTCATCATCTTGAGCGTTTTCGGTTCATAATGATCGAACTGAGGGGATTCATCCTCACCTTCTGATTCTTCGTGGGGCATTGGTTCAGACGCGATTCGCCCAAAAAGTATTGGTCTTTGGCCTTTTCGTCTGGCTGGAACCATGAATACAGACTCTTGCGCGTCTCCATTATCCTGGTACGTCCCGAAGGATGATTTTATTGGTACATGCAATGATGTCAAAGCATCCATTGCCGACCAGACATCCTCATCTACGTCGGTACTAGTATCCGACGGTATTGAATCAGACTCACACGCAGGGAAATACGTGAAATCTAAATCTTCATTAATATACCAACCGCCTGCATCGTCGGTGGTATCAACATCGAGCTTATTAGTGCTCTTTACAAGTGGTTCCAACTCCCACAGGCACTCTTCTTTCTCTGGCTCAATGTCAGCTTCATTACCAGAGTCTGGCTCCTCTGGTTGTGGGGTTTCATTAGTCTCCTCCGGATCCTGATATAAGAGGGAGTCCGTGAAATAATTTTCAACCCCTTTAAACGGATGCCTTTCGGCAATCAACGTTCGGACCTGTCCACTCTCGTCAATGTATTTCATGACTTGGTGGAGGGTAGAGGGAACGATGGAATTGCGGTGAATCCATGGTCGTCCCAGCAACAGGTTGTAGGAAGTGTCCGCGTCAATGACGTAACACGTCACTTCCGACTTGAGGCTCCCGATCTGGCATTTGAGCTTGATCTTCCCCATCGGGCGGGAGCTGTTGGCATTGAACCCGTAAATAGTTGTCTGGGTAGGGCTCAGACGATGGGTAGGAATGCCTAGAAACTGCATAACCCGGCGAGGTATGATGCTTAGCGCAGACCCTGGGTCTACCTGGATGCGGTTCACCTCGGATGACCCAATATACCCTGTGAAGTATAGGGGTCGGTCATGCTTCCCTTTAACCTGCATGTCATCTGTTGTGAAGGTGATGCAGGGAGCATTTGGGGAGGTGTGGAGGCAATCCTCTACATCTTCCTCCCTTGGCACGCGGGTCATAAAGACCTCAGCATTTGCCAAAGCTTCTTGTAGAGCCTCTCTGGTTGACTTTGATAGCCTCAGGAGCTCATACAAGGTAATGCGTGCCGGGATGTTGGCTAATTGAGCCAAGACATCAAAACTGTAAGGTGTCGAGGATCCTTCCGTTACACCTTTCGCAAGAACTCGAGAAAACCGAGTTTCTTTCTGTTTCTCCCCAGGCTGTTTAGAGGAGGGCTTTGCTGGCTCTGCAGCTGGTTGTGGAGGAGCTATGGCTGTCTCGCCATACTGTTTCAGGTATGCCTGCCCCGAACGGGTTCCTGCCGTTGGTGGGTTGGGTTCCGCGGCCAGGACTATTGTCTCCTCTTCCGAGTCAGTCAGCGAGGGAACCTCAGTATCTGCTTCTCGGGAGGAAGCGCATATCACATGGCAAGATGAAGCCTTCCCTTTGCCTTTGGACTTCCTATTGGTCACAGTCGTCCATTGTTGTTCGTCGACGAGGTCAGGGTGGACCCACATGATTTCCCCTCGAGGTGTAGGGACGGGTACCAAGCCTTTCTCCCGCTGCTGATGAGGGTCTGTGTTGACCACCCTCAGTTCTCCTTTCGGGACAGAGATTACCCCCACGGGTGTCGGGGGTCGTGTCCCAAACTGGAGAATCGACGTCATGTTGGCCGTCATCTTCTTCTGCTCCGGTCGGAGTTTTAATACCTCCGCGTCAATCAGAGCTTGAAGGATGTCCTTAAAGACGTAGCAGCTTTTGGTAGGATGTCCGAGCATCCTGTGGTATAAGCAGTAGGTGGGATTGTCAGTCTTGCCGACTTCCTCCGGGCGCCTAATTTCAGGGAGCTTCAGTCGATTGCTCTTGTTGAGTAGCTTGAAGAGCGAATCGACGTGTTCCTCTTTGAAGGAATACTGCTTGTTGGGGCGTGGCTGGCTTGAAGAGCCACTTGCCCTGCCTGTTTGAGGTTTGGTGGGAGATTTGGTCTCCGTCGCCAAATTATCCTTCCGCTTCGTCTGGAGGGAGGTGTCTGGTGCACGCCTTGTCGACCTCTCTGGCCTGGGCTTGCCTTCTTCCGCTCTGACGCGGGCGACAATCTCCTCAGCCTGTTCACCTTGCTGGACTAATTGTTTCCAGGTGCGGCTTTCAGCAACTCCTATTTGAGCAAGGAGTGAGGTTTGGAGATTATGGCGACATGTTTCCACCAGGGGGCTGGGTCATGCCGCTTGGACATCGGAGCGCCATGTTCCGAAATCTTTCTACGAAAGACTTGACGGACTCTCCCTTTCGCTGTTTTGTAGCTAAAAGGGTAGGCATTGTGACTTCGGAGTCGTCTTCGAAGAAGCGTGTCAAGAACAGCTTCTCTAGATCCCCCCAGTTCTTGATAGAACCCTCCGGGAGCTTCATAAACCACTCAAAAGCCAACCCTTTCAGGGTGCCGATGAACAGTCGCGCCAGGATGGCGTCATTATCTACCACATTCCCGGTCTGGGATTTGAAGTAGTAGATGTGCTGGTTGGGTGACCCCTTCCCGTCGAATGCTTGGAGGGTTGGAGCCTTGAACTTAGGAGGGTATGGAACTAAGTCCCACTCAGCCGGATAGGGCCGGACCACTCCTGCTTCTTGGAGGTCCTTGCGATTGGCAAGGGCCTCGAGGCGTCGTTCCAATTGACTCACCCTCTTAGCATGAGTCTTCTCCTGGTCTTGGTCGCTTCTTGCCTGCGACGAGGGCTTGGACACATCCGAGGTAGATCGTCGTGTCTCGTCAGAAGATTCGGAGGGTGGGCTTCCTCCCTTTCTCCCTTTCCCCTTCGGTCGTCTAGGAGGAGATCTCGCTCTTTCTTCAAGCAATTTCTCAAGCATATGCTTAAGGGAGTCAATGGATCTCTGTTGAGAGGCGATTATATCCATCTGGTGCTTCTGCGTCTGTTCTAAACGCCTGGTCGTCTCCTCAGGAGTGTCGGCCATGTAGGCGGAAGCCTCCTTCTCGACGGAAGAGTTTGAAGCCTGCGACTCCACTATAGCGGAGTGAGAACCACCCATTCTAATGCCGCGGGCTAAGGCATTATAGTCAATTGGGGGAATGGCCCCTGTCCGGGTGCGGTGTGTTGATACACCCCCTCCGGTTCAGAGTCAGATTCCTCTGAGTTGACCATTAGTTGTTTTCCCTTGCTTCTGCTAGTCATGTTTGCAGTAAGCTCCGGGTATTCAACATCTGAGAAGGTTCTCCTCCTGTGGGAGCGTCTTCTTTTGGCTGACGGGGGAATCAGGGTCAGCTGTCGAATTAAAGATGGCTGGTGCACGCCTGACTCGCAATGGCATCCAGAGAGCATCTGGATGAGCTGTTGACAGCAGCATGGAGAAGTGGCCTGATTGGCACTCCTTTTCCTTGTCAAATAATCCCTCAGATCCGTGGGAGAGGGATTAAATAGACTAGCCTCGCGACGTGGAAGACGGGAGGAAGTCATGCGCTGTGCTGTCTGGACACAGGTTTCAGAAACGCGGCTGTCGCGTCGCGGCTGCGTCACGCGCGTCTGGCGTCTCTGTTGATATAAGACGCGACTTTCGCGTTGCTGTCTGCTGCGTTGGAGCAGGGAGACTTGGGAGAGAGTGGGCTGCTGGGCCCCACGCCTATGGGCGCGTGCTTCCTGCGTTTGACGAGACGCAGAAGCTTCGCTTTGGCGTTTGGCAAGTTGGTCTTCAGAAGGCTCAACTTGGGGAGTCTCGCGTTTGGGTCGCCAAACGCGGATCTCTCGCACTGGACGAGGTGCGGGCAAGGCATCGGATCGTACGCTGCGTCCAACCCCAGTCAGAAAACCAACGGTTCCAACTGAGTGTTGACGCGCGCGCGTCTTCTCTGTCGACGCTCGGCATTCCGATTGCGTCGTGGAGGAAGAGAGAAGCCAACAACTTCCTGGTTTGTAGAACCAGGGGTGTTTGCCACGCGGGTCTCCTGAGAGACGCTGACGCGGGCGTTCTGTGCGACACGGTCGATCGCACCAGTAGATGTGCCGGGGACCACGCGGGCCTTCAGAGAGGCGTTGGCGCGTGTGTTCTGCGCGACGCGGTTGATCGCAGCAGAGGTGTCTGAGGTTACGCGGGCCTTCTGGGAGGCGTCGGCGCGTGAACCAAACTTGGCACAGTGGGCAGCAGGAGCACCCGACAGAGCCTCAGATTGGGCTTCAGGGGGCTGTCCACTTGAGACCCTGCGGCAGACGCGGGTCTTTGGGCTCTTGGAGCCAGAAGAGAGGAACTCTTCATACTTCGCCTGGTCGAACTCGACGACGAGTGATTCGACCATTTTCCCCTTACGGAGAACGTCATCTTGCACCACGGTGCGCTCGTCAGTAACGAAGGTAGTCCCCAGCGGAGTCGCCATCTCTTGTTTGCGCCGGAAAAAGAAAGAGGGAATTGTTGTAAAGATTTCTTTGAATCAGATGAAAAGATTACAACAAGACTTTTCCTTCCAGTTACAAGGGAGGGAGGATGTTGAAGCTTGAATCCCCCCTTTGTTTAATGCTGGGTTCTTCGTGTGGCGGTGGAGAGTGAATCTTGTTCTCCGTTGACCAGATGACCGTCCTGGACCGTCGGGGGTCTTCTCTTCGGTCGGTAGAAAGAGTAACTCAGCTCCGTCTACCAAAACTCTCAAAGAGGAGGTAGGCGAAGAGCGGCTAGTACTCAGTAAGCTCGCCGAAGAGTCTCCTCTCTGTCTGTTGCTGAAGTTGTGCTTCCCTCTTGATGATCCTCTTGCCTGGATTTGATCGATCTTGATGATGCCTTGACCTTCTTAATTCTCGACCTCTCCAAAGCTTCGATCCCCTCTTCATAGCAAACAAGGCTATTTATAGGGGTCTCAGGGGTGAAGGTGCCTCCTGAAAACGCTCCCGAATGGGGGCCACTACCCGCTACATGCGCGGTGACTGGCCCCGCAATCAGGGCAGTTGCAACTGAGACGCGGGCGTTGAGCCAAACGCGCCTTGAAGTTTGAGACGCGGGCGTCGAGCCAAACGCGCCTTAATGCTGAGACGCGGGCTTCGGGCCTTCACGTCTGGACGCTGAGGCGCGGGCGTCGGGTCGACGCGCCTTGATGCTGAGACGCGGGCTTCGGGCCGACGCGTCTGGACGTTGAGACGCGGGTGTAGAGCCAACGCGTCTTAATGCTGAGACGCGGGCATCGATTCCTCGCGTCTAGAGCTTGAGACTCTGCTTCCTTAATGGCTTGTCTGTTAGTCATTTTTATACAGCCTACA